>MJUU01041570.1:42154-64953 GCA_002080025.1 Modiolus philippinarum
CCTTAGATGGTCCCTTCCAGGAAAGGTATCCGGCAGGTCTGTACCTCATCCAAGATGGCCGCCAGTGGGAACATAGTTTTAACATTGGACCCTATGGAATATACATTCAAAGATCTTCTCAGAAACTACTAGTCCAATTAGAACCAATCTAAGCCACAATGGTCCTAAGGAGGTCCCATCTAAAAGATACGTACCTCATCCAAGATGGCCACCATCTGGAACATAGTTTTTACATTGGCCCTATTGATTTTTAGGTGAACCTCTGCCCAAATTTTTATGCCCCGGATCTTTAGATTGGGGGCATATTGTTTTTGTCCTGTCTGTCTGTCTGTCTGTCCGTCTGTCTGTCTGTCTGTCTGTCTGTCTGTCTGTCTGTCTGTGTCTGTCTGTCCACAACTTTAACCTGGCTCATAACTTTTAATCAAGAAGTGATAGGACCTTCATAATTGGTATGTGTATTGATCATGTGAAGCTGAATATCATTATGCAAATTTCACTAAGGTCAGGTCAAAGGTCAAGGTCACAGAGGTCAAAAGGTCAAAATCTAGATTTTGCTATAGCTCTTTAATTAAAATTGCTAGAGGCTTGATATAACATATGTGAATAGATCTAATAAAGCTTAATACAAATCTACCAAAAAAATGTGGGTCAGGTCAAAGGTCAAGGTCACCGAGTGCAAAATTGAAAACTTTAACAAAAACTTTAACATTGCCTATATCTTTTCAACCAGATGTGATAGGACCTTCATATTTGGCCTGTATATTGGTCATATGAAACTGAACAGCATTATGCAGATTTCACTAAGGTCAGGTTAAAGGTTAAGGTCACAGAGGTCAAAATCTGGATTTTGCTATAGCTCGTTTATTACAATTGCTAGGTCACAGAGGTCAAAAGGTCAAAATCTTGATTTTGCTATAGCTCGTTAATTACAATTGCTAGGTCACAGAGGTCAAAAGGTCAAAGTCTGGATTTTGCTATAGCTCATTAATTACAATTGCTAGAGGCTTGATATTCTGTATGTGAATAGATCTAATGAAGTTTAATACAAACCCATAAATAAAAATTTGGGTCAGATCAAAGGTCAAGGTCACTGAGTGCAAAATTGAAAACTTTAACATTGCCTTTATCTTTTCAACCAGATGTGATAGGACCTTCATATTTGGCCTGTATATTGGTCATATGAAACTGAACAGCATTATGCAGATTTCACTAAGGTCAGGTTAAAGGTCAAGGTCACAGAGGTCAAAAGGTCAAAATCTAGATTTTGCTATAGCTCGTTAATTACAGTTGCTAGAGGCTTGATATTCTGTATGTGAATAGATCTAATGAAGCTTAATACAAACTCATAAAAAAATTTGGGTCAGGTCAAAGGTCAAGGTCACTGAGTGCAAAATTGAATACTTAAACAAAAACTTTAACATTGCCTTTATCTTTTCAACCAGATGTGATAGGACCTTCATATTTGGCCTGTATATTGGTCATATGAAACTGAACAGCATTATGCAAATTTCACTAAGGTCAGGTCAAATGTCAAGGTCACAGAGGTCAAAAGGTCAAAGTCTAGATTTTGATATAGCTCGTTAATTACAATTGCTAGAGGCTTGATATTCTATATGTGAATAGATCTAATTAAGCTTAATACAAATGCGTCAAAACAGATTTGGGTCAGGTCAAAGGTCAAGGTCACCGAGTGAAAATTTGAAAACTTGAACATTGCTGATATTTTTCCAACCAGATGTGATAGGACCTTCATATTTGGCCTGTATATTGATCATATAAAGCTAAAAAACATAATGCAAATTTCATTAAGGTCAGGTCAAAGGGCAAGGTCACAGAGATCAAAATTTAGATTTTGCTTGTAGCTCGCAAATTACAATTGCAAGAGGCTTGATATTCTATATGTGGATAGATCTAATGGAGCTTAGTACAAATGTCTACTTAACCTTAATTTCTAGTGATTGCAATTTTAGTATTTATTTTGTATGGTAGACATGGTTGCTGCCGGGGGCAGAGTGTTTCACAAACACATCTTGTTGAATTTTTATTTGAAAAGTGGTCTGCATGTTTTAATTTCAGCACTATGTATTACTTTAATTATATGGGGAACCCCAGCCCAAATTTTTTGTGAATGGTGTTCTGTTATGGGTTGTAATGGATGGTGGATCTTTCGGTTGCCATGGAAACCAAACAAGAATACTGTAATTTTAGAAAAAAAAGTATTCTGCTAAATTTTTTTTTCGTTTTTCCTATTGGAAATGCCTTTTATCTGTGTCAGCCATGGTCCAGGTGAGCTATACAGGCTCTTGAGAGCCTCTTGTTTGCATGCAAATGAGTTTTATGGCACATATTGTGCCACCATGAAAAAAAAGGCATTTGAGCTATCAAAAAATTTAAAATGACATTTTTTTAAATTTTTATCTATGAAGATATAAACAAAGGAACATATTAATCAAATTTTGTACAAATATGGTTAATTTTGCTGCACACTGACAATGAATCTATATAGTGAATCTACCTTCAGTTTCTTGCACAGTTAGGACCAACTTGTTTAGCACCTAAAGGCGAATGATGTAAGCTGTATTTTGACTCCAAAAATGTAAACCGGCTATCATTCAAAATGGCAACAGCAGTACGGCTGCATGTGGCTGTACTTGCATTTATCTCGGTGAAAATTGCGGTGCCAAGGAAGATGAGATAATTTTAACAGTAGTTATGTGTTCAATGATATCAGTGTTTGTTTTTAAGTGTTTAAAAGCCATAAAATATGCCATGCCATTAATATTTTATTGAAAATCTCAAGATGTATTGCTCCACCAAGATTGGTCCTACTTGTTTCCGGAAAAAAGTTGTATGCTTTTTGCCGGCGGCGAACACCATTGCAAATTTTGGATTAACAATATTTAGAATTTTTCTTCAGTATCTTTGAAGTGTTAAGATAAATTGAACATTAAAACAGGATTTTTTTTTTATGGTTAGTTTTCAATATTTGTATCCTTTATTTTTTTCTCACTTTCACTCCTTCTGGCATTTTGAAATGAAAATTCGACGCCCTAGCCTGAGTCTGCAGACGGGCAAGAGCAGCATACACCGTTTCTGCGCACGTATGCAAAATTTTCTGAATCAAGTATACCAGCGATCTGCCACGTCTGATAGGAGTTTGCCTATAGGTGCCAAACAAGTTGGTTCTTAGTAGTAAAGTTGTAATATTAGCACTGTTATTGATTTATTTAAGGGAGCTGCAGTTGTGTACAATACCAGGGAAATTGTTAGTAAAAGAAGAGAATTAGAAGAAACAATTTATAAAGCTGTGAGAGAAAGACTTGGGGGAACATGTTGTGCTCCGAAAAATCAATGCAAATCTTGGAAGTATGGTAATACATGTATAACATAACTATACTGTTACTTATTTAGAAGTAAAGCATGGTCAGTTGTTTTATTTTCATTTTAACACTGTCAGGAGTGTTTTTTTTTTTTTGCAAATAGTATATCCTTATATTCAGCAAGGAATAAAATATGCAAAAAAGAATGGAAACCAGTGTTAAAATGAGAAGAAAACATTTGGCTGGCATGATTTACGGCATTCCTCATATTAAATGTCCCTGCTGCTATTAGCATCCCCACCCTTTATTATTATGACGGCGCCCTATAGTAATCAGCCTGTCTGTCAGTCCATCCGTCTGTCCGTCAGCGTTTTCTATGTCATACGATAACTCAAGATTGCCTCGACCGATTTTGATGATTTTTATACTCAAAGTTTAACTTGACTAAAGGAAGCTCCTTTCGTTTTTTGAAGAAAATCGAAAAAGATTTTTGGTAAAAAAAACTTCGTTTTTATATGAAAAAGTGCATATTTTGAGAATTAGCTCTATGTTGTACGATAACTTAAGATTGCCTTCAGGGATTTCAATGATTTTGATATTCAAGGTTGTTATTGACCAAAGGAAGCTCACTTTCATTTTTGAGGAAAATAAAAAAAAAAGACTTTTGGGAAAAAACTTTGTTTTTATATGAAAAAGTGCATATTTTGAGAATAAGCTTTATGTCGTAGGATAACTAAGATTGCCCTCAGGGATTTGAATGATTTTGATAATCAAGGTTGTTCTTGACCAAAGGTAGCTCCCTTTCATTTTTGAGGAAAATCGGGAAATGATTTTTGGGAAAAAACTTAGTTTTTATATGAAAAAGTGCATATTTTGAATTTTTGATAATTAGCTCTTATGTCGTATGATAACTTAAGATTGCCTACGGGAATTTTAATGAATTTCATACTCAAACTTGAACTTGACAAAAGGAAGCTCCCTTTTGATTGATTTCAATGAAATTCCACAAACAGGATTTTGGGACACACAAGAGGGTGGGGCCCTTTCTGACTTGTCAGTATTCTAGTTTTGTTTGAAATCCTGAAGCACCCCCTAAAAATTCCCACTTGAAACTGTAATTTCCGTATTTATTTCGTACGTTTTCTGTCATTGATTTGTTTTTATCAATTGCCCAAATGTATGTGTCTGGGTTTCTAATTGTAAACAGTCAAGTTATCATGTTTTCCTTTTGGTACAAACAACTGATCTGCCTTATTCTTTTCTTCTGTTTTTCAAAGACTTTGATAGTTGAAGCATTTTTACATTGATTTGCTTGTGTACTTATGAAAGATCAAAGAATTTCGTTACAACAGCTTTGTTTTGTCCTATTTTTTAAGCACTTACCCCCCACCTCCTTTTCAAATTTCCTGAACAACCTGGACACTTAATACGAGGAATACAGTATTTCTATTTCAATATGAAAATTTAGCATTTTTAATAATCAAAATGGATTCTTTATCAGCCTCAGATTTTGCCAAAGGGAGGTTCTTTACATGGGCAGAAACATTTGGATGAAAAAAACAGGAGATAACAATATAAATTTACTTCTTAATTTATTTTTTGGTCATCATTTTGACAGAAATTCCTCTTTTTCCTGTAATCTCCACTTTGAATTGCTAAACGTCACTGATACAAACTGCAAGTCGTTACGATTTTGACATCATAAGATTGAAAAATACATCTTATCCCAAATTATTTTCTTGGTGCAATATTATTATGAGAGAAAATATCATCTCTCAATTAATTGTTAGAAAAATATAATTAAAAATCGTATGTAAAGAACAAGTATTGATAGTTTGGGTGACAAATAACCATAAAAAAGTTTGATTTGCACATACATGATATAAGCCTAAAAATATATAATTGTAAATGATTGATAGATTTATTTTTCTCCAAGGAAAAAAACACTGTGCATGTCACATTCTAACACATTTTAAAAATTAATTGTTTGGTATGGAGTAGGCTTGATTTATGGGCAAAAAAAGTCATTTGACAGCCTTTCTTTTGAGTTGACAGAATTGACTGAGAGAGGTGAAACTTCATATTTTTATTCCACTTTTCCTTGAATTAGCTCCATTTCCTCTTAAAATAAAAAAAATAACAAAATACCAAAGTTTAATTGTGTTTAATAATATTTAATCATTGTTAATTGGGAAATTTTGTAAAACCTATCTCCATTTATGGCCCAGTGACAAAAACATTTTTTTTTTCATTTTAATCAATATCTCGGATAGTAGAATCTATTTGCAAAAATTTTAAAAGTTCTCATTGATAAAAGATTCATTTGTATTGCCTTTTCATATTTTTCCTATCTTCTGATTTTTTGGCTAACTTAGATCTTAATTCTAGAAAAAAAAACAAACACAGTGACCCATACTTTTTATTGCCTATTTCGCAGTATCAAACAATAAAGTCTACCATTGTTCCAGTTTGATAAAAACATCATGGGGATCAAAATTAATAATGTATGTCTACCCTAATATGGAACAAGAATGCCTACTTTCAAACTGACTCACTTTTGGCAAGTGTGACTCTCTAAATGAACCCCTCACCTGCCAGGGATAATCGCTCACTATGAGTTATCATTTTCATTCACCAATGAAGGGTCACCAGCCAATGATCCTCCACAAAGCACACGTTTTAGATTTGCAGCAAACAGCCCTGTTTATTTTCCTTTAATAGTTAAGACAAGTGAGTGAGAATTCAGCAGAACAGAAAACAACAAATGGCCCAAAACTGTTAAAAACTGATTTATTTCACCAAAACCATATAACAGCTAGATTAAATGTCGAAAATGCATTTACAGAAAATAAAGTTCTTGCCCTCCTCATGTATGGTAATAATGGTACAGAATTGATGCAATAAATTCCTGCAAGGTGCGTGATGGCTTGATGTGATTTTACCCACCACCAGATACATGAATGTTGGGTCATGACCTACCACAGCAGAATTAGAGGTTGGCAAGTATGAACATGCCATGTATCAAGATTTACAGAAATTGTCACAATTTGCAATAATGTTGATTGAAGACCACATTTTATAATTTCAGCATGTCCTTTAAACTGTAAGACTAGAAGCACCTGCAAGAGTTCAGACAAAGGTATCTTCGTTGACGTGAAATATTTCCAGCTTGGTCAAGTTTCCATACCACATACAGTGGAAGAGAGGTTTCTACGGCAACTAACTTTACAGGAAGAAACTGAGAAAGAGAAGCTGTTACAGGATGCACAAGTAGCAAGAAAAGAAACTCAGTCAAAGGTAAACTCTAATGCAACATTTATATAGCGGAAGTTTTGATTGGTCCAGACTGACTGTCAATTCCACCATCGACAAAGTTGGTTCCCTGTTTTGTCTGGATCCTCATTTGGTTACAAATACACAAGTCAAAAATACACTATTTGAATACCCAAGGGCTTCAACCTTGATTTGATGGTCAAAATATCTGTTTACATTCTCCGCTACATGTTGCCTGTAAACTGCATTTTGACCATCAAAACTACAATTGACCCCCTCGGACATTCCAAAAATATACTGTTATTGCTAAAAAAAGGCAGCAAATTTTACGTTCTACAAGTGCAATCTTATTAAAATACAGATCTTTGGCGTACACTTCCCTACCGCAACATAGCTTTGTTGTGGGAGGGTAGTGTACGCTTAATATCTATATTTCAATAAGATTGCTACAAATGGAGATGATTTAGTCAAATTAAAGATTAGGGATGTTTACATTTTATAGAATAAGATCCTTAACTAAATGTCAGATTCCTACATATTGTACCATATGATGAAATGGGGGATGAATTTCTGATTACAAGATTAGCGAAAATAATAGGGGGGTAACGATTCACTGAAGTTTCGATGAACCACGATTTTTTTGTTCAGTTCGATTTTTGGTACTTCAAACCCGTATTTCCATTCGGTTTCGATCTACAATGTTCAGTATGTTACAAACAAAAGCTAACAACTGGACCGCAGACAAAATGACCTGTGATTGCAGCGTAGTCAATGCAAATAACATTTTTCCACTATAAACGTGCCTATGTATGTAACCGCTAACTATATACGTCAAAATATTCACGAGAAGTTGGCGACATAAGCCAAAAATCTTCGTTTTGTTGGAGGAAACAACTCTAATGTAAACTTCCGGTTTAAGCGGTATGACTTATTACGGCTAAAGCGCAGTAACGAACATAACCAACTACGGGTGTGTAAAAAGATTTGACTTGCTGACCGTAGTTTTTTAGTTTGCTTCAAATAAAGAACGTTCAGAGTTTATATATCTCAGACAGCTTTTGAACAGAGAGGATTATTTACAATTACTTAGATTTTCTTACACTTCCAGTTTGAGTTTTCTAAAAATCACTTAATAATAAAGATCTGAGATTAGTTTTAAGTATCAGAACTATAGTTGTTGGAGCATACAAATCACTGGATTACTTCTTACAATAGAAAATCACTGAGAAATGCTTAATCAACTGGTACAATTTACATTAGTTAACATTAATTATATAATAAATATTGTCATCTTCCTAGCTGTCACTGATAAAAATGACGCAAGAATGAATCGAATTGAAACGCTTCGAACCGTAGCCCTTGTATCGTGATATGTATAGAACCATGAGGTAGGTGTATCGTTACACCCCTAAAAAATAACGAAAACTTTTATGGTTTTAGGTATTTTAATGCCTACAGATCCAGGATTTAGGGCATATTGTTTTTGTCCTGTCTGTCTGTGTGTCTGAAACTTTAATCATTGCTATAGTATTTGAACTTCATATATATGTAAGATAGATTTTTCATACTTGGCAAATGTATAAGTCTAGTCAAGAGGAACATAATTTTGCACCAAAAAAGAAAAAGAGAAAAAACAGGTCACTTCAAAGGTCAAGGTCACTGGTGAAATTTTAAAATCTTTTTGTTTCACAAACACATCTTGTTCTTAATGTTATTCATGGTGTAAAGTTTGAAAATACCCCTGGTCTATCTACATTATTTATGTTTATACTTTATACAGGTACAGAAGATACAAAATGAAGCTTATGAGAGAAGAGAATCGGCTGAGGCTACATCAAGATTAATCAAGATAACATCTGCTGCTAATTATACCTCTGTGGTAAGATTTTACTGTTTTTAGCTCACCTGGCTATACCAGGTCGAGGGTGAGCTTCTGCCATCACTTGGGGGCTGTTGTCTGGCCGTCTGTCTTAAGCTTTTCATTCAAAGATCTTCTCCTCTGAAACTACTTGGCCAATCAAAAACAAACTTGGCCACAGTGGTCCTTGGGTGTTCCCCTACAAAAAAGTTGTTTTTGGGGGTTGCACCTCAACCAAGATGGCGGCCAGTGGGGAGCATAGTTTTAACATTGGACCCTGTATGAAAAGACATTCCAAGATCTTCTTTTCTTAAAACTGCTGAGCCAATTTGAACCAAACTTGGCTACAATAGTGTTCAGATGATGCCATGTAAAAATGTTTTTCAGGTCATCACTACATCCATGATGGCCACCAGCAGTGAACATATTTTAAGCATAGTGGACCCTATTGGAAAACACATTCAAAGAGCTTCTCCTTCCTAAACTGCCTAGCCAAATGATCCCAGACTTGGCCCCAAGTTTTTAGGTGGTCCCCTGAAAAAAGTTGTATTTCAGGTCAGCCCTATATCCAAAATAGCTTCCAGTGGGAACATAGTTTTAACATTGGACGCTATAGGAAAAGACATCCAAAGATCTTCTCCTCTGAAACGGCTGAGGCAATTTTAACCAAACTTTGCCCCAATAGTCTTAGGTGGTCCCCTACTAAAATTTTTTTTTCAGGTTAATGACCAAATGTTGTTACTTAGTTGCAGATCTTTCATTGAACATTGCTGCCATCAGGGAACTTACTTTAACATTGAACCCTTCTGGGAAATGCATACATAGATCTTCTTCTAGAAAACTGCTGAATGCATTTAAAAGAAACATGGCATGAATGTTCCTTATAAGGTGCAGATCAAGATGGCAGACAGTAGGGAAAAATGGTTAAATGGCGGTTTCTTAACATAGTTTGAAGTTGAAACCCTTTAGCATAAAAGTTTATTTGACTAAAATGTATTGGCCATAGTCCAGGTGAACAAATAAGAGTCTTCAGAGCCGCTTGTTTTCCGTCTTGACTGCATTCAAATTTATGTCCAAGTCCATATCTCAGTTACTGTGCATGTGGGATCATCTAACCATGTATATGCATGCATTTTTATACCTCGCCACACATAGTAGCGAGGTATTATGTGATACCCCAAGTAATGTGTCCGTCCATCTGTCCGTCCCCTGAGGGTTTCCAACTGATAACTTGTGAACGAAATAACATAAGGTCTTCATACTTGGTATGTAACTTTTTCACCACAAAGCTCAGGCCAAGTTCAATTTCGGGTTCAGAGGTCCAAGGGGTTCTGGAGTTATGCCCCTTGAAACTTTGAGATTTTGCGAATTTTAGGGTTTCCGACTGATAACTTGTGAATGAAATAATATATTGTCTTCAAACTTAGTATGTAAGTTGTTCACCACAAAACTCAGGCCAAGTTCGATTTCGGGTTCTGAGGTGTAAGGGGTTCTGGAGTTATGTCCCTTGAAACTTTGAAATTTTGCGAATTTTAGGGTTTCTGACTGATAACTTGTGAATGAAATAATATATTGTCTTCAAACTTAGGATGTAAGTTGTTCACCACAAAACTCAGGCCAAGTTTGATTTCAGGTTCCGAGGTGTAAGGGGTTCTTGAGTACTGCCCCTTGAAACCTCAAAATTTGGCGAATTTTAGGGTTTCTGACTGATAACTTGTGAATGAAATAATATATTGTCTTCAAACTTAGTATGTAACTTGTTTACTACAAAACTCAGGCCAAGTTCAATTTGGGGTTGAGAGGTCCAAGGGGTTCTGGAGTTATGTCCCTTGAAACTTTGAAATTTTGCAAATTTGAGGGTTTGCAACTGATAACTTGTGAATGAAATAATATATTGTCTTCAACTTTAGTGTGTAAGTTGTTCACCACAAAACTCAGGCCAAATTCGATTTCGGGTTCTGAGGTGTAAGGGGTTCTGGAGTTATGCCCCTTGAAACTTTGAAATTTTGCAAATATGAGGGTTTGCAACTGATAACTTGTGAATGAAATAATATACTGTCTTCTAATTGGGTGTGTAACTTTTTTACCAGTGGGATGGGGGGGATGCAGATTTTTTGTTTTTCTCTTGGTGGGGGGTAAAAGTCCATTTGGTGTAGTTGTTTGAATAGTTTTTAATATATTGGTGGGGGGGTCTTGAACAAAGTGCGTCCCCCCCTCCCCACATAAATTTTAATGGAACAGCCCTCAAGCCAAGTTCGATTTGGGGTTCAGAGGTCCAAGGGGTTCTGGAGTTGAAACTTTGAAATTTTGCGAATTTTAGGGTTTGCAACTGATAACTTGTGAACGAAATAATATATTGTCTTCTAACTTGGTATGTAACTTGTTTACCACAAAACACAGGCAAAGAATGATTTTTGAATCAGAGGTTTAAGGGGTTTTGGAGTTATACCCCTTTAAACTTTGAAAATTTGCGAAATTTAGGGTTCCGACTGATAACTTGTGAATGAATTAATATATTGTCTTCAAACTTAGTATGTTACTTGTTTACCACAAAACTCAGGCCAAGTATAATTTTTGGTTCAGAGATCCAAGGGGTTCTGGAGTTATGCCCCTTGAAACTTTGAAATTTTGCAAATTTGAGGGTTTGCAACTGATAACTTTTGAATGAAATAACATACTGTCTTCTAATTGGGCGTGTAACTTGTTTACCACAAAACTCAGGCCAAGTATAATTTTGTGTTCAGAAGTACACAGGGATCTGGAGTGAAATTTTGTGGAACGTGGCGGGGTATCATGTAATGCACCATTACTATTTTTGATGTTACATCTGCATCCAGGCTAAATAAAGTCAATTTGACTATATTATACCCCCACTCGTTACAGAGTGGGGTATATTGCATTCACCTTGTCCGTCTGTCCTTCCATCCATTCGTCTGTCCGTTCGTCCAAAATTTATTTCTGTCACAATTTTCTCTGCTTTTAGTGGAGGGATTGATTTGAAAATTGGTATGTAGCCTCTATGTGATCTGTTTTAAGGGAACATTTTATTTTGTGTCCTGTTCGATGTGTACTTCCTGTTTAAAGAAATGTGGACTTAGTTACAAAATGTAGTGAAACAGAAATTTTTTTCGTCACAGTTTTCTCACCATCTATGAGAGGGATTGATTTCAAAATTGGTATGCAGCCTCTATATGATTATTTGTAAGGAACGTCCTATTTTGAGTCCTGTCGGACGTGTACTTCCTGTTTAATGAAATGTGGACTTAGTTACGAAATGTAGTGAAACATGAATTTTTCGTTGCAGTTCTCAGCTTGTATAAGAAGAATTGATTTCAAAATTGGTATGCAACCTCAATATGATTAGTTGTAAGGAACTTCCTATTTTGAGTCCTGTGGGACATGTGATTCTTGTTTAACGAAATGTGGACTTAGTTACAAAATATAGCGAAACATGAATTTTTCGTTTCAGTTTTCTCAGCTTCTATAAGATGGATTGATTTCAAAATTGGTATACAGCCTCCATATGATTAGTTGGTTACTACATTCTGTTTATTCTTCAGGATTATGTATTGTGTTCAAAACCTGTATTGTGTCCACACACACTTAAATTTGCACTTGCCATATTGATCAGGGTTCAGTGAGTGGGGTATCACTGGTTGCCTTTGGCGACAGCTCTTGTTTTCTGCTTGATTGATTAGCATTCAGATCTTAGTCACTTAAGGTAGATAGACACTAATGTTTATATCCATGAGATTTTTAGTTCACCTCAACGAAGTTGAGGAGGACTATTGGAGTACCCCTGGTGTCCGCATCCACATTTGAGTATATATCTTGGTAACTATGAAGGGTAGGATCATCAAACTTTGTATACAGATGCATCTTGGGCTATCTCACAGCCTCCAAGAAAATTAGGTCTCTTTGACCTATATTTTCCACTTGAATGACTTACATTTAAGTTTACGTCTGAGTTCAGATCTCAGTCACTATACATGGTACGATCATGTAACGTTGCATATGCATGCATCTCTGATGGTAGGTCAGCATCCAGGCAAAATTAGGTCACTTTGACCTATATTTCCCGCTTGAATGACTTACATTCAAGTTAACGTCCGAGTTCAGATCTCAGTTACTATACATGGTAGGATCATGTAATGTTGCATATGCATGCATTTCCGATGGTAGGTCAGCATCAAGGCAACATAATGTCACTTTGACCTATATTTTCGACTTGAACGACTTACATTCAAGTTTATGTCTGAGTTCAGATCTCAGTCACTATACATGGTAGGATCATGTAACGTTGCATATGCATGCATTTCTGATGGTAGGTAAGCATCCAGGCAAAATTATGTCACTTTGACCTATATTTTCCGCTTGAACGACTTACATTCAAGCTTACGTCCGAGTTCAGATCTCAGTCACTATACATGTTAGGATCATGTAACGTTGCATATGCATGCATCTCTGATGGTAGGTCAGCATCCAGGCAAAATTAGGTCATTTTGACCTATATTTTCTGCTTGAATGACTTTCAATAAAGTTTAGGTCCGCATTCCGATCTCAGTCACTATACATGTTAGGATCATGTAACCTTGCATATGCATGCATCTCTGACAGATGGTCAGCATCAAGGCAAAATTAGGTCATTGTGACCTATATTTGCTGCTTGATTGACTTACATCCAAATTTACTGAAGAGTTCAGATTTCAGTCATTGTACATGTTAGGATCATGTAAACTTGCATATGCATGCATCTCTGACAATGTGCCATAACGAGGCGAACTTTGTAATGGTTGATTACCTATGTTGTTATAAGTCGGCACAATTGAATAACCAATACCACTAACCTGAAATCTGAAATAAAAAGTAAAGGTCACCATGCTTTATTTTTCTAGAACTGAGGTCAAAGTTTGCTCATTTTTAGCCATTTTTTCATGTGAATTTACAAAGGATTCACGGTGAAAATATGGAAAGGCAATTTTCAGCTTAATAAAAATGAACCTTCAATCCACGAGAATTTTATGTGTTTTTGTAGATATAGAGTTTATGATGTGATCTCTTGGTTACAACAAAAAAAAATGTACATGTCACCATCCTTTTAACAAAGATATTTTTATTTCACCTCAACGAAGTTTAGGAGGACTATTGGAGTACCCCCGGCGTCCGTGTCCTCGTCCACATTTAGGTGTATATCTTGGTAACTATGAAGGAGAGGGTCATCAAACTTTGTGTACAGATGCATCTTGGGCTATCTCACAGCCTCCAAGAAAATTAGGTCTCTTTGACCTATATTTTCCGCTTGACTGGCTTTCATTTAATTTTAGGTCCGAGTTGATATCTCAGTAACTGTACATGGTAGGATCATCTAACATTGCATGTGCATCTTTAGCTGTAGGTCAGCATCCAGACAAAATTAGGTCAGTTTGACCTATATTTATTGCATGATTGACTTACATTCAAGTTTATGTCCGAATTCAGGTCTCGGTTACTGTACATGGTAGGATCATTTAGCCTTGGTATACATGCATGAGGGATGGTAAATGAGCACCTTGGCCAAATTAGGTTTCTGTGTCCATGTGTCATAACGAGGCGAACTTTGTAATTGTTGATTACCTATGTTTAAAAGTTTCCATAATAAACATTATTTACAGGAAAAGGGAGTTAATTCGTGGCAAAATGGACTAAATATGACGTTTCATATTAGTCAATCAATTCTGATGTCACAAAGGAAAACCTGTCAAATGACTGTTCTGGCAATGAAATTAAACCTAATCCGTATTTGACTTTATATTTTTCAAATGCACAATTTCACTGCTCAGCACAACAGTGTCTATCTACCTTAAGCAGCATCAAGGCAAATTATATTATTGTGGCCATATGCCACGAGGTCAACTTTGTAATAGTTGATAACCTATGTTTTTAGCTCACTTGTCCAAGGAGTCAGTGTGGGCTATTGCCATCACTTGACATCCATCTTCTGTTGTATGGAAGATCATTTACAAATATTGCTCATTTAGTTCCAATCAGAAAAAAAGCCTGGCAGTCAGCACGAAACTTATATTTAACATTTTATGCTCCTCTGAAACCTTTGGAGCAAATTCAACCAAACTTTACAGGAGTGATATATGAAAGGTCCTTTATAAAGAATGCTCCTTTTTTCCAATCCCCCCCCCAATAAAAACAGTGCTGAACTTGTATTTAATATTGGATTCTGCTTAAAAAACATCATTTCCATCAACTCCTCTTATACCACTGAAGCAAATCGAACCAAAATGTACAGCAATGATGTATGAAAGGTCCTTTACAAAGATTGCTCATTTCATTCTGCTTGGACAAAAATATGACACATTGCAGCCAGCACAGCTAGAAAAGAGAAAAACCTGCTATAAAGCTATTTGTCAGGTGTAGCTTAATACAGGCTCTGTCTCTGAGCCTCTAGTTTATATTTAATTCAAAATTTTAGATCAATGGTGTTGAGTCTGTAACATGTCACTCCTTGGTAACCATGGTTTTCTGTTATTACAGGTTGAAGGAGCCAGAAGTGAAGGTCTGACAAAACTTTACACAACATTAGGTATCAAAGAACAGGTACATAAGAACAGTTTTGATTATCTACGCACTCTCCGCGGTATGGATAACATATGGCTGACTGTTGACTATCAACAAAGGATTATGGGAAGTCTTGGAGGAAATAGATAATGTGGTACAAAAATGTACATCAATGGACATGAAACTCACACAGTATAGCTGCACCAGTAATATATTTTATACCAAATTACCAGCATGCAATATTATATCTATATAGAACTTTAACTGAAATTAATTTGTCAATCGAACATGTATGTTTTTTTTTTTTATTTTTATTTGTTTTTGTTTTATAGCTATGTAATCATGTAATTTCTAAGTTTTTTTTCAAGTTTCTGAAGTATTTGCTGTGCAATTTTTATGAAATTTTACAAGGATATTATAAAATGTAGTACAAGTTATTAGCAATTATCAGGTGATGGGTATATTGATTTGTAGTTTTATATATGTGTATGGCATTTGTTTGGCCAGTATTTTTTAAGCAAATTTCTTGCCAATAGTATATACTCTGTATTTTTTTAAAATCAAGTATTTTTTTACAACTTTGAAAACAAATATTTCTAGTCACAACTCAGCATTTTTCTATGAAAGCATGATACATTCATTTTCATCACATGACAAGACGTACAGAATCTACTGCAACTGTTTGTCATAGGGTCTGTAAGTCTTGTCTAGAAACAACAAGAATTTAAGTTAAAAATGCATTTTGAAAATGTTTCCCGCAGAAACATGACATCTATTGATTATGCCAATCAATTTTTTGTTTGAAACTTCATGTATTTTTGTATAAAATGCAAATTCCAGGTAGTTTTTTTACTCGGGAAGTTTCAAAATTAAGCAGGACTTGCCGACCCTACAGGAGTGTGTTTAATTGCGTCATCAGATAAGATCAACCAATCAGGTTATTTGTTATTTTCTGATCATGTGATTAAGTGGTTGAAAACAAATGAATTTTACCTTACTTCACTTGCTAATGTAATGTGCAATAAATATTTTGCTATGTCACATATTTCAATATTTATAGAGAAAAATATGATAATTCTGATAATGTCATTAATTCTCAAGTTTCATGAATGTAGCTAGAAAATTAACACTGCAATTTCCATGCTGGAATTTGTTCACTATTGCAATGTTATGATAATACCAGAGAGTTCCGAAATCACTTGATTTCTGTACTAGTGACGTCATCAAGTAAAAAAAAAACAAAAGCATTACTGTTATACCTACATGTATGTGTTCACAAGATTCCTTTTAACTTTTTAATGTCAGGTCTGTTTTCATTTTCTTTGTTGTGTTCTCAGATGATGTTGTTGATATTGTGTTTTAGTTTTTCTGGTTATTAGGGCCCCGCATCGAGATGCGGGTGCCCTATAGTTTTCACTTTGTCTGTCCGTCCGTCCGTCCGTCTGTCCGTCCGTCAACAATTTTTTTCGTCAAAGATTTCTTGGCTTGTATAAGTGGGAATGATTTGAAATTTGGTCTGAAGCTTGGAAATGATGAGTTGTATTGTGTAGGCAATTTTCAAGTCTGTCGGACTTCCACTTCCTGTTTGCCGATACTTTGATTTTTTTTACAATAACAAATTTTTCGTCACAGATTTCTTGGCTTCTACAATAGTGAATGATTTGAAATTTGGTCTGGAGCTAGGAAATGATGACTTGTATTCTGTCAGCAATTTTCAAGTTTGTCGGGTATCCACTTCCTGTTTGCCGTTACTTTGATTTTTTTCTCTGAATGAAATTTTCGTCAAAGATTTCTTGGCTTATATACGTTGGAATGATTTGAAATTTGGTCTGAAGCTTGGAAATGATGAGGTGTATTGTGTAAGCGATTTTCAAGTTTGTCAGACTTCTACTTCCTGTTTGCTAATACTTTGATCTTTTTTACTTTAAACAAATTTTTCGTCATAGATTTCTTGGCTTATACTGTAGGGAATGATTTGAAATTCGGCCTGGTGCTTTGAAATGATGACTTGTATTGTGTAAGCAATTTTCAAGTTTGTCGGGTATCCACTTCCCGTTTGCCGATACTTTGATTTTTTTTTTCTATGAACAAAATTTTCGTCACAGATTTCTTCGCTTCTACAATAGGGAATGATTTGAAATTTGGTCTGAAGCTTGATAATAATGAGTTGTACATTGTATTGTGTAAGCAGTAAGACTTCAAGAAATCACTGTATCCAGCAAATTACTGTATCAACACATTAGTGTGTCAAACAGAATTTGAATCCACACTCATCTAATTTTTACTTTTGCCCAGAGTTTCAGGATCGTAATTGCGGGGCCCTTCCGACAACGCCAGTTTCGACATGCTCTAGTTTTTTTCACCATTGTATCATAGGGGATATATTGTTCCTCTAAATCAGTTTGTCCGTTTTAATTCCAGATTTTATTGATATTATATTTATTTTTAAATACAATATTAGCTCTGATTTTGCAAACATCTGTTTTGTTTTCGGTATTTTTATGTGTTCAAGAAAGAAATATACTAGTTTCTGGGTTTAATCCTGGTTTGCATACATTTAATTACAGGTTTGACAGGATTAACCATTTCTACCTCAGTTTTCTTACCGACATAAACATATTTGTTTTGTTTTTGTTTTTGTTTTTTTGTTTTTTTTTAAGATTTTTAGAATTTAGATATTGTTTTTGCCTTCTAGTTGAAAAGGTTGTTTATGTTGTAACAACAAGTGTTTAATGTATTTGAAAATTTGTAAGATCTTCTTATATTACAAATTGTATACAAGTTATACTATTATAAAGACATTTTTTCTACTTTTTCCTAGACATAAATGTTAGATTTTTTACACTTATTGTGCTCCATGACAACATGAGTACTGATTTTTACACAACAGATAATTGCTCATATATAGAAAGAAGGATGATTGTCTATTATCACTTGATTTAAGTAATTTCAGGTGAAGGTACTATTTTGGCCTATGTAGCCTAACATTTTACCCCCAAAAAATTGATAAATTGAATGTAATGTTTTTATTTATGTGTATTTTTAAAGATAATATTTGAAAAAAGAAAACTGACTATACAGTGACTTTTAAAGATTTTGTTAAATTTAAACTTAATTTACCTTGAAAGAGTGCAAACCCAGGAACCAATTAGATATTTAAATATCATGTTAGCAGAGATTAATATTGTCTGTCAAATAAACATTAAGCTGGTTTTTGCCAGTGTACAATGTTTCTTACTTTCAAATATGCCTCAGAGTTCTATATTTTCAGCTAATTTTGTGAAAAATTGGATTTCTCGATTTTGATACCAAAATATCTTTTAATGTTGACTTGAAAGCATTAAGTCAACATTGTCCAATGCTTTAAAATACTGTAAACTAACTTATTTTACAGGATATCTTTTTCTCATTTTGTAGATCTTGGTCAACATCAAGAAAACTTATTTTCAAGTTTTTTAATTTCCACTGATGCATTTTGTATTAGAATTAGAAATATTCGCAATGATTTATTTTCACATATGCATATATCGTTTAAATACATGTAAATCGCACGTGAAAATTACATGTAGTTGGTTTACAGAACTTAAGTAAGATATGAAAACATTTATAGACTGAAAGGAACCCTTACAACACCACTACCTTTTTTTGATTAAACAATAATTGCCCAAGACTTTATACTGTATATGAAACTATAATAGGATCTGTAAGTCTCGTCATGTGACTCACGAGAATCCACGATAAACTGGCAATTTGAAAACGTTTCCCACCGAAACATGACGTCTGAGGATTATGACGTTCAAATTTTTGTTTGAAACGTCATATATCTTTGTTTAAAATGTAACTTTCGGGTACAGTTTTTGGTCCTGGAAGTTCCAAAATTTTACGAGACTTACAGGCCCTATAAAGTGGAATGGATCTTTTCTTACAACTCTCTCAAATTTGACATAATTACTAGTGCATATTCCACCAACTTTTTACACCAGAGCATGCATAAACTGTCATAAAAAATCTTTTATCAGTAACATCAATACATTCATTTTGTATTGTTGAGATCCTTTATTAGAATTTTATTTGATAACTTGGTTTGAATCTGATGTAGCATTCTTTGCCATATTGCATGTTCAAAAGCAGTGGGATTCTTGCTCTGTGTTATGAAGATAACTTCAAATTGTTCCAGAAATTCTGAGTGAACTTGTTCTTTTTTCCTATCATTTCAGATATGAGATTTACATGTATTTGTTTGGGGCTCAGAAACTGGGAATTTCGAGCATTAAGGAACTTTGAATATTAGTGAACATTCTTCCCATTTTATGTCGAAAAAAGTTCATTCCAACAAGGCAAGAAACATTTGTGAATTATCTCCCTCTACCAAGTCAATTTGTATGGTCAAAGTTGAGATGATTTTATGTACCATATCAACAACCCCTTTTGCTATTGAAATTAAAAAAAAACTAGGTACAGGGAGATAACTGTCAAATGTTTCTCATTCTAGATGTATGTGTTGATCTCTTTGAAATAGAGCCAGATTTTGGAGTTTAGGGCAAGCGTTATGAGTAGGTTAGTAACCTTTAATCAATTGTTTTGTTATGGTTTTCGTTTTGTTTTGTGTTGTTTTTTTTTGTTTTTTTTGTATTTTGTTTTGTTGTTTTAGTTGTATTAAAAAGTTTGTAGTTTCAAATTCATTATGAGGAGAATTTTTTTTAGTTTTGTACTGTTTACTGTTTTTCATTTTATATTATGTGCTATTTATCAGCAATCAATATGTATACTGTGGAAGTACTTTTATTCGTGGACACCAATTTTTGTGGTTTTAATAAAAATCACTATTTCGTGGGTACTTAAATTCTTGGTTTCTGATTTTTCTGCACTTAAACTTTAGGAGATTAGTGCATTTCTTTGGGAACTTAATTTCGTGGTTTTGACGAACCACGAAATCCACGAAAATTAGAGCCCCACGAACAATAGTACTTTCACAGTATATAGAATAATGAAAATTTTGTTTTTGATACGAAGAATATTTGTGACAATAATAGATGAGCCCATATGTGGGTGAATGAACGAGATCAAAGAAAACTCATACATATTACCCATAAATTCATTTATTCCAGTCAATCACTTGTAATCTACAACCAAACCCGTTGAATAGGTCACCTTAATAATCAATGATCTTGATGCAAAAGTTTCACATTTTATTCTTGACAAAGTTATTCACAAAATGCACTTGACTTAATGCTAAATTTTATATTTATTGAACCTTAATTTGACGTAAATGTTCATTCTTCTCTTTCAAACAGGGACTATATATTGAAAGGAACTGACACTTAAAGTTTTTAAACTTGTGTGTTAATTATCATATAAACCCGTGACTCCGCTTAGTTTGTTTGTATCTGTTTCTGGATTGTTTTCCATCATTTCTACCTTTTTCTGATCACGTAAACTTTTTCTTAACTTGTCTTATCCTCAGGATTTACTTTTTAGCCGAGTTGCGACGAATTCGAACTCGGCTTATAATTTGATGAATGGTTTCTGGGCGTCCGGGCGTCTGGGCATCCTGGCGTCAACTTTTGGTTTCCGCACGATATCTTGAGAACCACATGTCATATCTAAATGAAACTTTGCACAGACATGGGTTATGATTAGAGGAAGATCCCTAGTTTGAGGTTTGTGCAACAAAGGTCAATGTCACAAATTCTAAAAATAGAACAAAAATTTGACTTATTCGTTTCCACACAATATCTCCAGTACCACATTACACATCCAAATGAAACTTGGCATCATAGTTGCCAACCTCTGAGAATACAAAATCATGCAATTACATGCTTTTTAGTTTGAAAAAGTGTGTAATAACGTGTGACTAGATTATTTTCAGATCTAAAAACCATTATTGTGGCATAGTTAAAATAGCTAGTACTGGCAACCCTTATCATACTCCAATGTTGCTTGTTTGGTAGGTTTCAAGACATATCTGTGTGGTTCATAGTCATAACACTCATTATATGAATTAAATTTGCAACATAGTAGTGAACAAAAACTATCATTTGCAAGTTCAGATTTAAATTCTATGAGATTTTTTTTTTGATAATTGAAAATACCCTCTACTATCTGCATTACTAATAACAAAATCACTGTTATAACAAGTAACATACTTGAATGCATGTGTTTGCGTGTGAAAATTGAACTTTGCGTGTACACGCCTTGTAAATCAACATTAGCGTGTAAAATGTGTATAAAGCGTGTGAGTTGGCAACTATGCTTGGCATAGACATGAGTTATGATTAGAGGAGGAACTCTATCGATTTTGAGGTCTGTGCAACAAAGGTCAAGGTCACAACTTCTAAAAATGTAACAAAAATTAAACATTTCAATAAAGCCTAAAATCACATGTCCGGTAAAATAGCTAAAAAAAATTTTATTGTTCATACAAAAGTAGTTTTTATACTGCTAGAACATGTAAATTCATTTTATAGTTCTAATTATGTTCACCAACACACTTTTTTTGGGTGTCATTAACTTACAAATTAGATAGAATGAAAAGTCAGAATTAAAAAAAGGGAGGTAATAAAACTAAGGGAGGTAATTAATTTAATACGAAGAAGTGTTCAATATTACTTAAAGTCCAGTAAAAATAAAATTTTGGATGAAAAAAAAAATACATTTGTGTATTCGGATTTTTTATAAATTATTGATTTCAGAAATACATATTACCTGAAGTATAAGGGGAACCCCTGCTCATATTTTTTTGAATGGTGGTCTGAAATGGGTTGTAATGGATAGTGGAGCTTTTAGTTGCAATGGAAACCAAACCACAACACTGAATCTTTGTAAAAAAAGTGTTCTGCTATATATTTTCCGTCACAATATAAATCAGATTATAAGGGGAACCCCTGCCAAATTTTTTTTTTATGAAAGGGGGACTCGGAATGTTCTGATTTCAGCAATACATATTACCTGGATTATAAGGGGAACCCCTGCCCAAATTTTTTTTGAATGGTGGTCTGAAATGTTTTAATGGATAGTGGAGCTTTCAGATGCCATGGAAACTGAACCAGAAGATTGAATCATAGAAAAACAGTATTCTGCTACATATTTTTCTTTGCAATTTTAGATATTTGTATAAACTAGATTATAAGGGGAACCCCTGCCAAATCTTTATTTTGAAAGGGGGACTTGGAATGTTTTAAAACTGATTTCAGCAACATGTATAACCTGGATTATAAGGGGAACCCCTGCCCAAATTTTTTTTTGGATGGTGGTCTGAAATGGGTTGTAATGGATAGTGGAGCTTTTAGTTGCCATGGAAACCAAACCAGAACACTGAATCTTTCAAAAAAAAAACTGCTTCACAATATCAGAAATATGTTTGAACTAGATTATAAGGGGAACTTCAGCCATTTTTTTTTTATACCCCCCGCAAACGAAGTTTGGGGGGGTATATAGGTTTCAGCCTGTCCGTCCGTCCGTCTGTCTGTCCGTCTGTCCGTCTGTCCGTCCGCTCAAAGGGTACTGATTTTGTGTAATCAACTCCTCTTACAGCTTTTACCCTACAAGTCTGAGACTTTGCAGGGTGTTTCTATATACATTGAACATGTGCACCTCCTATTTTGGTTGCATTCTGCAATTTTTTCCAGATTTTGCAGATAGTTGAACTTAGTCATTTTTTGATAATATTCTATAGCTAGGGTACACATTTTGTGTAATCAACTCCTCTTACAGCCTTTACCCTACAAGTCTGAAACTTTGCAGGGTGTTTCTATATACATTGAACATGTGCACCTCCTATTTTGGTTGCATTCTGCAAT
>MJUU01041570.1:66116-85217 GCA_002080025.1 Modiolus philippinarum
TTTCAGTCATTTTTTTACCTAAATTTACATAGAATGCACGGGGAAATTTTGGAAAGGCAATTTTGGCTTAATAGAAATGAACATTTTATCCATGAGAATTTGATGATTTTTTGTGAAAAGATAGCTTGTGATATAATTTATTGGTTACAATGAAAAAATGTATGTGTCACCATGCTTTTAACGGAGATATTTTACAAAGTTTTCGGATTAAACATCCAGTACGGGAAAAGGGAGTTAATTCGCGGCAAAGTAAACGAAATATGACGTTTCACATCTGTCATTCAATTATGACGTCACAAAGGAAAGCCGTCAAATTGCTGTTCCGGCCCGAAAAACAAACCATCCCCGTATCCGACTCTTTATTTTTATAATGCGCGATTGAATTGCGCAGCGCAACAGTGTCTATCTACCTTAATTCCTTACACGAAAATGGGAAATGACACTACCGAGAACATTTCCCTGTTTACAGTAAAATACATGTATTTATCATGCACCTTGTGAATTGTGTTACAATTATAGATTTACATAAAATTTCTACTTCCGAACTAGATATCAAAAAGAAACTTAGTACTTTAAAAATATATATATTTATAATATGGTTTTACTCTTGCCCCTACCATATGGCTAAATATATAAAATTAGCTTCTGAGGCCGTTTTCCTAGTTAGCCGCCATGCGGCACCCTATAGTAATCAGCCTGTCCGTCCGTCTGTCTGTCTGTCCGTCAGCATTTTCTATGTCGTACAATAACTCAAGATTGCCTGCACAGTACAGATTTTTAAAATTTTTTTACTCAAAGTTGGACTTCACCAAAGGAAGCTCCCTTTCGTTTTTGAGGAAAATCGGTAAACCAATTTTGGGTCAAAACTTAGTTTTTATCTGAAAAATTCTCATATTTTGAGAATTAGCTCTATGTCGTAAGATAACTCAAGATTGCCCTCGGGGATTTTAATGATTTTGATACTCAAGCTTGGACTTCACCAAAGAAAACTCCCTTTGGTTTTTGAGGAAAATCGGAAAACTATTTTTGGGTGAAAACTTCGTTTTTATATGAAAAAGAGCATATTTTGAGAATTAGCTCAAGTCGTATGATAACTCAAGATTGCCTTCAGGGATTTTAATGATTTTGATATTCAAGGTTAGACTTGACCAAAGAAAGCTCCCTTTCGTTTTTGAGGAAAATGAGAAAATGATTTTTGGGAAAAAACTTTGTTTTTATATGAAAAAGTGCATCTCATGTCATACAATAAATTAAGATTGCCTTCAGGGATTTTATTGATTTTGATACACGGTTGGTGTTGACCAAAGGAAGCTCCCTTCTGTTTTTTCAGGAAAATCCGAAAACAAATTTTGGGGGAAATCTTATTTTTTTATATAAAAAAGTGCATATTTTGAAAATAAGCTCGATATTGTATGATAACTTGAAATGACTTCGCAGATTTTTATAAGTTTTAGGCACAGTGTTGGACTTGATCAAAAGAAGGTCCCATTTTTGGGGAAAAACTTAGTTTTTTTATGAAAAAATTCATATTTTGAGAATATGCTCAGTCGTATGATAACTTGAAATGACCTTCATATATTATTTTCAATGTTTTGATTTGATCTGAACAGATGAGACATAAGTTGTCAAAGCAGCTATATGTAGAAACTAAATTTACAATAACTTAAGATTTTGTTATTTATGTTTTTCCCCTAAAATTGTTTTATGATTTCCATGAAATTCTGCAAACAGGTTTTTGGGATACACAAGGGGGTGAGGCCCTTTCTGACTTTGTCAGTATTCTAGTTTTTCTGGAAAATAGATTTTCATGAGGTAAAAATGTCACTAAAGATGAAGGTCCTGTGTTAAATCCACTGGTTTTAAAGAATAGAATAAGTTTAAAGTATGTTATTTTGAATTCAGAAAGTTGCAGAGTTTTGTAATTTGTATGAGTTTGTTAGATTGGCCATTGGGGCATTTGTATAATTCTGACTGTCTAGTTCACCTTCAATAAGTTTAGAGGAAATACCATCTGCCCTGTCACTGAATTTGAGAAAAAAAAACTTGGCCCGAGAAGCTAATTTTGCATAGCCTATATATATGTATATTGTTATTTACTTTTATACTCCTTGTTATAATAAAATATATACAATATTTAAGTTGTTACTTTGATTGGTTATTTAGTCAACAAACTGTAATACTTGACACACCAAACCCAACAGATCTTTTAAAAATTTATGCAAAGAAATCCTAAATGGTGTTTTGGATGGACTTGCAGTCATGGGAGCAAGGGGAAAATAGTATACCCCTCTCACTCGAAGCAGAAGTAAAATAAAAATATACCTCTCTTTGGGAGGGGGATATAATTATTTAAACCAAACTTATATGAATCTTGAGTAAGTCTTATCAACCAAAAGTCTTCAGAAAAAATCTATAATTTGAATATCTCTCTTAACCGAATGAGAACTTGTAATCAAGATTTGGTTAAGTAGATAAAGGTTCCACTGTATTATTAAACAAAACTCCCACTTGATTGTTTGATGTACTGTGATGATCGATATGTTCGTCAACATTTCTTTGTGGCAGAATAACTCAAGTTTGCCAGGATTGACCATCATCTGCTTTATACTGAATGTTGTATTTGTCAGTAGGGATGGACGTCTTGTTTTCAGTTTTTTTTTAGTATTTTAAATTGGACTTGATTATGTAAAAATTTCTTTTTTTAGCTCACCTGATTCGGGTCAGTTTGAGCTATTGCCATCACTTGGCATCCGTCGTCCGTCTGTTAACTCTTTTCCTCTGAAACCACTGAAGCAAATTCAACCAAACTTTACAGGAATGATGTATGGAAGGTCCTTTACAAAGATTGCTCATTTTGTTCTGGTCCAATAAAAAACATGGCCGCCAGCGCGGAACTTAGGTTTAACATTGGACCCTATGGGAAAAATAACATTTTCATCTTCTGCTCTGAAACTGCTGAAGCAAATTGAACCAAACTTTACAGGAATGATGACCTAAAGGTTCTTAACAAAGATTGTTCATTTCGTTCCGATCCAATGAAAAACATGGTGGCCAGCACGGAACATGGTTTAAGATAGGACCCTATGGGAAAATCACATTTTCATCTACTCCTCTGAAATAACAGAAGCCAATTCAATCAAAATTTACAGGAATGATGTATGGAACGTCCTTTACAAAGATTGCTCATTTCTTTCCAATCCGATAAAAAACATGGCCGCCAGCACGGAACTTAAATTTAACATTGGACCCTATGGGGAAAATCATATTTTCATCTTCTGCTCTTAAACGGCTAAAGCCAATTGAACCAAACTTTACAGGAGTGATGACCTAAAGGTTCTTAACAAAGATTGCTCATTTCATTCTGAACCGACGAAAAATATGGCAACCAGCACGGAACATGGTTTAACATAGGACCCTATGGGAAGATCACATTTTCATCTTCTTCTCTGAAATAACTGAAGTAAATTCAACCAAACTTTACAGGAATGATGTATGGAAGGTCCTTTACAATGATTGCTCATTTCGTTTCGATCCGATTAAAAACATGGCCGCCTGTGTGGAACTAAGGTTTAACATTGGACCCTATGGGAAAAATTACATTTTCATCTTTTCCTTTGAAACTGCAGAAGCAAATTCAACCAAACTTTACAGGAAGGATGAATAGAAGGTCCCTAACAAAAATTGCTCATTTCGTTACAATCCGTTTGAAAACATGGCTGCCAGCACGGAACATAGTTTATCATTGGACCCTATGGGAAAATCACATGTTCATCTACTCTTCTGAAACCACTGAAGCAAATTCAACCTAACTTTACAGGAATGATGACTGTAGGTACTTTACAAAAACTGCACATTTCATTTCAATCCGACAAAAACATTGCCTCAAGTGCAGAACATAGTTTAACATTGGAGCCCAGTATGAGAAAAACCATCCTTTTCATCATCTCTCAAAACAATTAAAGCAAATTATACTAAATGTATAGAAGGTCCTTTGCAAAAATTACTCATTTCAATAGGATCAGACAAAACACACGGGTGCTAATTGAGAACATACCTAAACACCTACCCATTGGTAAAAAACGATCATTTTTGGTCATGCATGGCATAGAAGCATTTTGTCTGGTGGGCGATACAGGCTCAGTCTCTGAGCCTCTAGTTTACAATACTAGTAACTTAGTCCAAAAGACATATAAACAAGCCTATTGAATAATGGTAGGTATTTCATTCTGTTGGTACTTTTATGATAATTTGTCTTGCGGTTTTATGTCAAAAGTCACAGTCAGTATTTTTTGCTGGTCCCACTAAACAATAAAAATATGAAGTAGGTTCACATCTGCACCAAGAGATGCAAGTTGTAGTAATGCGCATATACAGAAACTACTAACAGTAACTTCAGTATTTTATTATGACAGATGGCCACAAGTGGGACACAAAGTTTAACAATGGACCTTAGTGGCACCCTTTCAATGATCTCTCTGAATCTACCATGCCAGATTAAAATGAACTTATTCACAATATCACTCCCCTTTAAAACAATATCCAGCATGTCTGTGTCTCATCCAAGATGGTCAATAATGGGAAACAAAGTATAAAATGTTACCCTTTGGGAAAACATTTACTCTGAAACTAAAAATGTAATTTGCATGGAAACGGAACCAAACTTGATCACAATAGTCTTTGGTAATTCCATTTCAATATAGAGTCCTGCAGGTTAACAGAATCAGCTTGTCATCAGCGGGACTTACAGTTTTAACATTTGACCCTATTGCAAAACTTTCAAAGATCTTCATGTCTAAAATCTTTAAGCAGTTAGAGCCAAACTTGATCAAAATTGCCCTGATATGGCTTCTGTGTAGACCCTTCGTTTCAGTGCGATAACTTTTGTTCTGAATGACCAATCCTTATAATTTTAACACACTGTTCCTTGGCACAAAAGAAAGAATAGAATTGATTCTGGGTATTGTTGCACCGCCCGTTTTTTTTAAAGGGGTCAAAAAGGGCCAAATTGGTTGTTTGTATATTGGGCTGCAGAATATGTTTTTTATCAAATTTGATGGGATTTTCTTTCTTTCAATTCCTCTTGTCCTAAACTTTCAGTTGTATGCCAAATATCATTTGCTCGTATATTGAAGATGTGCATGTGGGAAGGATATTTAACTGAAAACTTTACATTGTTGAACTTTGTCAAAGTTTTGGTATTGAATGTTTGTCCATGCAACTTCTCTAGTGTTTATGGTACAAAGTTTTTATTTCTATATGTACCTAAATTTAACATGTGGGTATTATTTTGATTTTTTTTTTACAAATAGTTGAATTTAGACATGGTATTGACTTGCTCACCCTTTCCTTATTGTTCCTTTGTTTGTCGATGTATTCAATGTGAGTCTTGCGGGAGCTTTAGCATGAATATTCGAGAATCTTGACATGTATTTTGCATGAGCATCATATGTGTCTTACAGACATTGATATCACACCCCTATTTAAACTTTGCGTGAAGGCATATCATTCCCTAGTCTCAGCATTCTGTTGCTGATGCTATACACTTTTAAAAGGTCACTCCATAACATGATAACTTTCAATATAGCTGAAACATGTGAAAAGGGGACAACCAATGATGAAAACTCTATGCGAAACTTGATTTAACAGACAGATGGATGCACCGGGTTGAAACGGGATACTTCCTCCTGGCTTTTTCTAAATCATATGTTGTTTAATTGTTCTATCTCAGTTTATAATCTCCCGGTTTATGGTCTTCAAAAGTTTTGTTCTGCATTTAAAAGACATAAGGTTTTGAAAAACTCAATTTACAGTAAAGGTATCGAGTTATATAATTTACAAATTGCTAGAAAAAAAAATCTTCGGAAGTAGTAAACGATTGGTAGACTGGTGTTGAAAATTGGTAATTGTAATTTTTAACGATTTTCTTATCGTCATGTTTTACAAGCAAAACGTTTAAAAAAATCCTACTCAGAATTTACAGAAAGTCAATTTTAAACAAAATATCTCTTACTAAATGTACCATTTGGAAAGGAAATTTGAAGGGCCCTACAATTTTGTGGGTCTGTATTTTAATCTTTTTTTTATATAAAAAATGATGGGTGTTCCATGGAACACTTGTGTCGCCTGCATTACAGAAGAGCCATTTTTGGCCAAGTGAACCTCTAAAATATGTAAAATCAAAATTTTAAGTATCAGGTGCACAATTAAATCAAGTGATAAACAAATTCTGAAAGATTGGTTGGAATATGACATATGGTTTTGAAAGGATTCCACATTAGCAAACTAAATTAACACATGAGCTATTTTGGCTCAGTGAACCTCTAAAATCTGTAAAATCAAAATATTACGTATCAGATGTACAACAAGATCAGGTGAACAACATATCCTTCAAGTTTGGTTCAGTGGAATCTGACATATAGCTGTGATGGAGTTGAGGATTAACTAACCAGAATAACAAATGAGCAACTTTGGTTCCGTGAACCTCTAAAATATTTAAAATCAAAATTTTATGTATCAGGTGCGCATCTACACCAGATCAAAAATATATCCTGGAAGTTTGGTTGGAACTGGACTAGCAATTTAAAGGAGTTGCGGATTCAAAAACTGACAGACTCACAAATGAGCAATTTTTGCTCCGTGAACCTCTAAAATATGTAAAATCAAAGTTTGGTTGGAATTGGACTAGCAATTTTGAAGGAGTTGCGGATTCCAAACCAACAAACTCACAAATGAGCAATTTTGGCTCAGTGAACCTCTACAATCTGTAAAATCAAAATTCCAAGTATCAGGTGCACAACTATACCAAGTGAACAACATATCCTGAAAGTTTGGTTGGAATTGGACCTGTAGTTTTGAAGGAGTTGCGGATTCAAAAACCGAAAGACGACGTAGGACGACACTGGACGACGACGACGTAAGACGATGGATAGTAATCCCTATGTGTCGACTCTGCTTACAGCAGGTGACACAAAAAACTGACAGACGACGCAGGACGATGACGAAGACAACGTAAGACGATGGATAGTAATCCCTATGTGTCGACTCTGCTTACAGCAGGCGACACAAAAAACTGACAGACGACGCAGGACGACCACGACGACGACGTAAGACGATGGATAGTAATCCCTGTGTCGACTCTGTTTATAGCAGGCGACACAAATACATGTTAGGTTTGCCGAAAATCGTATTTTCCTGTTCCAAACTGATATTTTGATAAGAGAAATTGATTACTTTCGGCATCGTCTTCAGGTCACTCAAAAACGTATGAATTCTTATCAGTTGACTTTTAAAGATAGCTTATATGTAGATTATATACTAACAAAAGTATAGAACCCACTTTTAAATTTCGTTTCTTAGTCATGTTTTTCCGTGCCGTATTTTGCACCTGCCTGTCTTTTTGCCCAATTATGTTCGATAATTTTGTTTTTACTCTCATTCACATTAAGCATTTTTTACGACCTAACTGCAAAGTCAATTACCTATAATAAAAACTATGTGACAAGTGTTATAACTATAAACGATTTATGCATGATCATTTCTACTCTAACAAAAAATGTGTAATATTCATGTGTCTGCGATGTAGTTGTCTCAGTTTCCATATAAAAGAGTGCAACGACCCTCAATAAACTTGGGAGAACGTGTGCACTGCAAACACTGGCATATACGAGCCTTCAAGATGGAAAGCGACGGTAGATACTATGAAAATATCAGGTACTTTTGCAAAATTAATTCTTCACCATCAAACAGGCGCGGATCCGCCAACGGTTAAATGCAAATACTATGTTTACTCAATTTAACAAATATACGTATTTTAGGTAATTCAGCAAATTAGGGTAATTACAAAATTACCGAACAGAATTGCCAAGAGCAAAAAAGACAAAGCAGGTGGAAATTCACCGGAACATTGTAGACTGCAAACAGAAATTTAAAAGAAATGGTGGGTTTAAACAGTTTAATGGCGCGCCATCTCCCCTTTTCCATTGCGGTAGTGTCCGGTAGTAACTCATGATCAACAGTAATTGAAATTGACTGTTCGTAAGATAGTGGAAGATATGTTGGTTGGTTGATTGGTAAATGTTATTTTCAAACCCTAAGACAAAACCAATTAAATCCATAGTACATGTTACTTCTCTTACCCTCAAACAAGACCAAGGTGAAAGTTAAAAAAAAACATATTTTTCTCTTTGACGGCAAATCTGCATCACAAACATCATGGACAAAGACAAGTGTGATATATTAAAGACAAAACAGAAAACAAAAGCACCGACAAAAACTGTTTACTGCAAGGGTCCTGAGTTGGTATAGGCATTTCGGAAGAAATTGTGGGTTAAATCGCAAAACCTACCCTTCCATTGCGTTAGTGTCCGAAATATATCATTTGGCATTGTGGACTAAAATTGGCATCAAAGTCGCCTGTTTTCAACGATCCTAATATTAGTTGGAATGAATTATAGCAATTAAATCTATTTCATCTATATTTCTGTTTTCTTATCAAACAATGCGGCTTAACTGTTTACTGCAAGGGTCCTGAGTTGGTATAGGCATTTCGGAAGAAATTGTGGGTTAAATCGCAAAACCTACCCTTCCATTGCGTTAGTGTTCGAAATATATCATTTGGCATTGTGGACTAAAATTGGCATCAAAGTCGCCTGTTTTCAACGATCCTTATATTAGTTGGAATGAATTATAGCAATTAAAGTAGCCACAACGAAATTTGCCGCGACTTTTCTCCAAATATCTTTTTAAGTAAATGTTAAAGGATGACATGGCATACACCATCTGAAAGCTAATTTTTTGCCGCTTCATACCTTGCATTACCATAATTTTACAACAAAGGGTTAAAAAGTTTTCCATTACCCTTCTATGTTATTTTAACAGAAAATTTGAGTCGAAAACAGAGGGAGTATACCTGGTTACTTGAATACCTGTATTTATTGTTATAATGCCCTGGGGTCTATCGATTAACCAAAACACGTGGGTCGGGAGTTAATCTCGATTGCGAAGCAAAAGATTAATAAAGTAATTACTTGATAAAGTGTCAATAAAAACTTTTTACCTGTAAACAAATTTATTTTAATAAAAGTAAATGGTAACTGGATATTGGTTCTGCAAAATTCTGTTTGTTCATTGGCCATCTGAATAAACAACAAACAAGCATCCTATATGCAAATAAGTAATCCGTCGGCAATGGATTTTGTGTCTTTTCATTGGTTCTTTGGTTTGCGTAAATCATTCATCAATCACTCCCACACCGAATTTCTTTAAAATTTGAGTGAAATTAACATTAAAGTCTATGGAAAATATTTTTATTTGAACTTTGATTATTTTGGTAAATATATCAAGAGTAGCGGCAAAAAATTAGAAAATGATGTACATATGTTTTATTGGGGTCTTATTTAAAACAAAATAGCTACAGCGATTTAAGCTGCTGCAAAATTCGTTGTGTGTACTTTAAATCTATTTCATCTATATTTCTGTTTTCTTATCAAACAATGCGGCTTTTTAAAGCATACATTCTTTATTTCTATGCAAAAGATGCAAAAGACATTTATGTTATGTAATTAACAATGGAGGGATATGGAGTGGAGTAAATGCAAAAAGGTTATTATTTATATATATATGCTCTTTTTACTATGTCAGTTATGGTGAACTTGAGCTAGGCTATGGAATAGCCTAGCTATATAGATAGTTCTTGGGAGAGGTGAGGAGTACGCTTGCGTAGAAGACTATTGACCAATAGGAATTTCAGATTCTCGAAAATCAAAATGGCGTCCAGTTTCGTCCTGATAAAACGGGGCGGGGTTTAATTTTTCTGTTTTCTTGTGGAAGTTGAAAAGTATCATAAACATTTACAGGTTTGTAGAGGATGATAGGATTGGTATTGCAATATCGCTTAGCCAGATTTATAAATATAGATATGATAAAAAGCATAAGAACAGAAATGTATAAATTTAAAACCAGAAGTTAATAAATAAAGATGAGGTATTGTGCAATAATCAATAATATACAAATACTATAAAAGACTTTTCAATTGTGTTAAACAAAGCGTGGTTGTAGTTTGTGGAGATAGTTAGGCAATGGAGAACGAAGAGATAGAATTGTGTTTTTTGCGGAAGAATAAAGAGCTACCGGTGTTTATTTGAGTGTGCTGTAAAAGGTTTATGTTTCGAAGCCAAGTACACGAGAAAGAATTTAATGCAAAAGATGAGAGGTTGAAAGAAATGTTAAAAGGAGAGAAGCATATTGTGTGTCAAACGTGTAACTCTTATGTGTGTAAGGAGGCTATACCTCCTCAAGCAATGATAAATAATTTAGAAATGGATAAAGCTCCTTTTGAAGAATTAAATACGCTATAACAACATTTAATTTCTCCAGTTTTACCATTTTACAAAATTGTGATTTTACCTAAGAGTGATCAGCGAGCTGTACATGGTCCAGTTGTGTATGACAAAAATAACGAAAATTATTGATTTGAGTATACAAATACATCATGAGCCACCACACCCTTGTCAATCAAACACGCAATTTTCTATCCTCAATAGCCTAGCGTATCGGTTTTATTTCATAAAAACCATTATCCGATTTTTATCATCCACTTATGTTTATAAAGTCCCCTCGTGTTTTCTAGTTTCCCATATGAATGCATTATCAAAATTATACATTTGGCTTTCTGTAATTAGACTATTTTTTCTAGCCAGCTGTATGTATGTTGCCCGAATCTCCGATTTTACTTGCCAAAGTTTTCTTACAATCAACTTGATGAGTGCCCTGTGATATTTTATATGTTGTATTGTCTTTTGGTCCCTTTGTCGGTCAACAGATGAAAGTATTTTTAAGAGTACTGGTATGGCCATATGGTATGCTTGTTGACGACCCCGCATCCATGACAAAAGAGATACATGGATGTAGCGTTGTTCAACAATCAGCAAGTGAATTTGCATTTTAAACATTTTTTGAAATTATGGATTTCATTTGTTTGGGTTCTATTGCTGCTGATGAGGAATAAATTTCTGAAATGGCCATACAGCTCATTAAAATTATTGCAGTTGGAGTTAGCATATGTGTTATGGTCTCATGTTTATTTACTCCATATCCTTTCGTAAAATATTCGTCTTCACAACTTGCTACTTTCCTTCATTTTGTGAACTTCAAGGTATTAAAACAAAAGTTACATACTAGTATAAAGTAACTTTATTATTTTCCCAGTATTCATAGTATTTATCATTTGTATTCTCTTTTTTATGCAGAAAAAATATGAATCTTTGGTGTAATCTCCTGTTTGTTACGATTTATGTTGTTTGGTTGATTCTATATGTTTTTCATGTCTGTACTTTTATCATATTTTGCATTTTAAAAGAACCTATTGCTAAATTTGTAACATTCTTCATTAATATATTTTAAGGAACACAGATAAAGACGGAGCAGTTGACACAAAGACTAAAATTGCAATAAATGCTGAAACCACGCAACTGTGAAGCTGCACCAAGTGGAATTAACCAAGAAATCCCCAGATGTTCAGTGAGTCAGAAATACAGTGTATTTATGGCGGCATTTTTTTCAATAGCTTTATCGGTCGGGTTTCCCATGCATATGTCAGTATTGTACGTGGAATGGCTGCAAGAATTTGGGAAGTGAAACGCAGAAACTGCTTTGGTTCAGTCAATTTGTATTGGATTTTTTTTTCGCTGGAGGTGAACAAAATTAAAAAAGCTATGGTCACACCAAGTAAAGTGGAAGAATGGCCATCACACCTTCGTCAAACATTCCTTGTCCAATATCCAAAATATCCCTAAATGCTGCTCATGGGAAACAAATATTAAATGTATTGGTGTGGGTTTATGACAGCAATCAGTTGCTAAACATACACTCAAATGGTATTGCGATATATGTCACCTAACTGGTATTGAGACCAAATATTTCCCCTCAAAATGTCTTAAATGGAAAGCTTTGAAAGGCTCATCAGTAACGCTGAAGAAATATGTTGTCGATCAACAATTGAAACATTTTGCTGATTTCATCTAGTGTATAATCAATTTTAAGACTAAAAATCTGTGGATTCTAGCCTTAAACGTATTTCATGGGACAATTGGTTTCGGAATTCATGTCAAATAAAAAAAATATGATTATTTTAATAAAAAAAGTAGACAAGACAATATACAATTAAGTACCAAGAAGTTATATACTTAATATTACTTACCTCAAAAATGAGGTTTTACTTTCAGTGAATTCATCGCACTTGGGCTCTATTTAAAATTATTTACTAGTATTATGCAAACGTAGAAATCTACGTAGATGTTTAAGGTATAAAGAAGATTCAAGTTTCATAATCTGTTAAAAATACAAACGAAAAAAATTATAATGATATATTCCAATGAATTCCGTAAAGACTAATATAGGGTGCGGTGACAGGGTTTGTGTCTTGGCAATGCATATTTTCGTACAAAAAAAGTTCAAATTACGATTACGATACGCAGTTTTGCCATTTTTATCATTACTATAATGGCCAATATTGAAGCCATCAAAGGTACTTGCGATTCTCCAAAATGAACACATCTTAATAACAAAAGCAAAAATTAAGAGGAATATGGAATGAAAACTTCAAAGGTACAACTTTTACTAAACTTGCGAAGGAAAAAGAGTGGCAAAACATCTCAGAAAATATCAAACGACTTGGGAAAAGGTGCCAGAAGCTACAATTCGAAGTATCAGAAACGACTGCAGGAAAAGTAAAAATCAACCTTGAAGATAGATTCCCTCTGAAATTGGGTTTAACGTGTTAAAATGTTTAAAAACGAGATCGATTCACGGTTGTCTAGGGGAATTATTAATGCAATAATCGGAATTGCTGGTATAAGTGGAATTGTTAAGTCTTAAAACTGTGGATTTTTAGATGAAAATGATGGACACATTGACTTTTTTGGATCTTGATGAAAGGTGTGAAATAGCTATAGGTAAAAAAAGTTCAAAATATCACCCGAATTCCTCGACAAAATATGCAAGGAGTTCAATATTTCTCATAAACTCATAAAGGCTAACCTGCGTGACAGGCTTAATTGATTCTTTGGTAGAGGGATGGTAAAAAATTGAAGTTTTATTGGACTCTTTGACTGAAGAGAGATTGTTGATCTCGTCGACCGTTTAATTTAATAGAGAAACAATTGATAAGTGTCTAGGATACTTTGAGTGTCCGAAAGACCTCATTATCACCCATTGTAAGTTATTTAGGAGAGAATATGCAAATGTATGAAGGTTAAGCATAACGATTCATATTCTAAGACTGTCAGTGTAGCAGTGCATTCGCCTGAGTACATACGAGAGTAAATGTCTGTCACTACTATATGAAAAATAAATCAATCTATTCCGCACAAATGTAAAAATATTCTGACTTTCCGATATATTTAAGGTAAGGTTCTTGAGATTATGGTCAAGTGTATCGTTACCCTTTCTCATCTAGCGGCTGACTATTTTAGTATGACAAATGTGATGACTTTTCTTTTCCAATAGTCAAATTTCCTCTTCTTTGCAGCAACATTCCAACAGTGCCAGCATATCCCCAAACTCGTCCACTACTCAAGTCTGAAGGGCCTGGGGCCGATTCAATATCTACCTTGATAGAGCTCGGTTGTTCACAATTAGGCTACGTAAACAAGGGCATATTGACCATAACTTGAAACAACGGCAGTAGAATACCGAAGCAACCAGGGAAGCGATGACCACAAAAATTCAAAGACATGGAAAAAACGGCAACAGAGAAAAACAAAGATAAGACAAGGACGTGAGACAGCTACAATGCATGGAAATAAAAAGATAACATTAAGAACTAAGGCACTCATAGTGTGAACTCCCATGAAAACCGGGAGTGACATCAGATAATGTTATGTCTTTTTTTCTTTGTTTTTTTTTGTTTTATTTATTTTGACATTGTCCTTGAATTATTCGTTTTAAGACTGATGGTTCGCAATCGGATCTCACTTACTTTATAGATTAAACCAGCATTGAGTCATCTGAAATATGGAAATCGACTTGTACTTGTCTGGGATTTTTGCTTCTGACAGTTGATACATGAGGCGCTAATTCTGTCATGCACCCGGTGAAAGGGTATTACCGGGTGCGTTGACAGAGTAAGCGCCTCATGTATCACCCGTCAGAAGCAAAAAATCACAGACAGGTACAAGTCCATATTATTTTAAGGTGTCTCAGTGGCATTTTCTGCCATTTTTTCTAATACTTGTTCATTTAGGTTTAACGTATTTAGAAATTTAACAAAATAGTTGTTGAAAATGTAAACAAAATTTTCCTAAATAATTTTAAAAAATAATCTGTATCACTTTTACAACATTTTAATTGCAAAAAGGTGAACTAAAATACATGTGCTTTGAATATGTTGCTGGACTTACAGAACACAGAAATTATACAAGGGACATAATTTGATAAAAGAATTTCACATAGATATCACTATAAAAATTAACATTTCGCAATTTATCTCTCTCATATCAACGGTGACCCCTACCTTTTATTTTTTATTTGTTAACTATAAAATGATTTCAAAACACATGCAAAGTATGAACAAAATCTATAATCTATGTAATAGAACTTTCAAGCCATCCTCTCATATAATCATTTTCCCTATCATTTCTATGTAAAATCCTCAAATTTTCAATTTCAGTTTTTGAGATTAAATGCACGGCGTCCCCCAATTTGAACACTAATACAAATATGTTTCTACACAGAAAATTTCACAAAATTCTAAAACTTGAAAATAATACACTGCAGACGCATTAAGGGAGTGCGAGCCTCAGATTTTCAGAAGCATTCGATATCCTCGGGTTTTATCCATTCAAACAGTGTTAATTTTTTTTGCACATGGATCATATTTTCTTGGTCATAGGTCACTTTAAAATTTATAAAATAGGCAGTGAATAAAATCTAATCAACTTCCAATTATATTTTCATATATTTAAATGCATATTAACATCTTATGCAAATTAAAGGAAAACTCTAGAGAGAACTGTTTCCCACCAAAATTTTGACGTCTTATATCTCAAAAATTCCCACATGGATTTTCAAAATTTTTTGCTCAAGTTGTTCCATTAGCAGTGCTCTTCAAAACAAAAGGTCAGAATTTTAATTCTAATTACAAAATTTCTGACACTCGTACTCCCTTAAGAGTTATTTTGTTATGCTTTATTTACTTAATAATTTTCTTTAAAAAAGCAAAACATCTTAGATGTATTGTATTTGTATATATATATATATATATATATATATATATATAGAATCTCGGATACAAAAAATATTGTTGTCTATAATGGACTTGCCCTTTTTGTGGGCGACAATATTTGAAGTATCCGAAACAAAAAACTTCTATTATTCTTTTTATCGGTAATTAACGAAATCATTTGATCCAAAAACACACCCTATTACCGGCAATCCCATCTACAGTGGCTATCCCGCCTGCAGATTTGTAAACAACTTGAAGAGCTTTCACTTACAAATAAATCATATTGATATTCAATAATATATTTGTCTTTTATGCGTTAAATGTAGCTAACATATCTATGAATATTCATGACAAATACTAATTCACGATCTTGTGAGACTTCGGAGATTTTGAGGAAGAAATTTGCAATTTTCAATTTTATTGCTGAAAATCTGCATTAAAACACTTTTCATCTAAAAAAACCTTTATAAAACGTAAGAATTTCGACGCTTGTGTAATGTTCAACATTTGATTTATTGTATATGAAATCTAGCTTTTCATTTAGTACTGCATAACGGCGGAATCCTCATTTTATTTCCAGCTCTTGGCAATCCCGAGCAACAGGTTTTAAAATTATTGACTATCACTGAAAACAGATAGTGACGATCCCAAACGATGAACTAAGCTTAAAAGAAACAAACAAAATTATTTGTATTTAAAGAGGGTAGCGTAGTAAAGATATTGTTTCAACTAGATTTTTTTGGCCTTTATATGTTACTGGAGCTTTTATCGAGTTCTTGACAAAATAAAGCAACGCTGACAATATAAATTCCATGAACAAGAGGCTCTCAAGAGCCTGTATCGCTCAACTGGAGCACGACCAATGAAATAAGTTTAAAAAAAACGTTTTTGTTAAAGGATCTTAATTTCAAACTATGTAAAGAAACATTTGTGTCAAATTGTCCAACATTTAACCATTTTTTATGGAACGCCATAGCTGTCTTAAGTGGTGATAAATCATTGTGTGATGTCGTTTTTTATTACGTGGTGTCGTTTTTTCATTACGTTCTGTCGTTTTATCTTTACATTATGTAGAAATTGTATTACGTGAGGTCGTTTTATAATTTCGTGATGTCATTTATCTATTACATTATGTCGTGTTTCCTTTACGTTTTGTCGTTTTAACATTGCGTTATGTCGTAAATACTTTACTTGTTTTCTTTTTTCTATTACGTGGCGTCGTGTTTTCATTCCATGATGTTGTTTTTTATTACGTGGTGTCCTTTTTTCATTACGTTCTGTCGTTTTATCATTACATAATGTAGTGATTGTATTACGCGATGCCGTTTTATAATTTCGTGATGTCGATTATTTATTACATTATGTCGTTTTACCTTGACATTATGCTGTTTTATCATTACGCTATGTCGTTTTACCATTACGTGTTGTCTTTTTTCCATTACGTGTTGTCATTTTTCTATTACTTGGTGTAAGTTTTTCATTACGTGGTGTCGGTTTTTATTTGGTTATGTCATTTTGTGATAAGGGGCTGTCGTTAAATAAGCAGAATATTCCTTAAGTTTTGGACTTTTAACGTTTTGTTAGAACATGTTGACGTACGGTGCTGTATTCATTACATAGTGTCGAAAAACCATTACGTGATGTCAAAACTTCATGACGTGATGAGGATAAAATTTAACGGATTTTTATACGACTGCAAAAATTTTTGCGGTCGTATAATGGTATGGTGCTGTCGTCGTCGTCGTCGTTGTCATCGTCGTTGTCGTTGGCGTTGTCGTTGTCGTCGTCGTCGTCTGTAGACACTTTAGTTTTTGGTCAATAAGAAGGCTTGGATTTAGTTTTGGTCATTGTGGCCCCACCCGTTTTTAAAAAAGGGACCAAAAAGGGTTAAATTGGGTGTTTTCACATATTTGTCTGTAGAATCTTTATTATTATTAATCGGATTTTGATGGGTTTTCTTTCAGTGTGCTCCTGAGGAAATTTCCTATCCGGAGTACGCAACGGATTTCACGTAATTGGGCCCAACAGGGGCAAATCTCAAAAAAAAAAAATTTTACATTAAGTCCGATTTTGATGCAGTTTTTTTAATGGATTCCTTGTGAAAAATTAATATGGCGTTCAGCTATTAGATTTGTGATAACTTGTTTCCTTTCCCAGCTATGAGGGGCCGAACGGGGCCAAAATTGCGAATTTGCAGATTATGTAGAATTTTTATTTTTCATTGGATTTCGATGGGATTTTTTTCTTTGGATTCTTCTTGATCAAAGCTTTCAGCAGCATGTTAACGGATTTTGTTTAGCTCTTACCGTTTCCGAGCTACAAGGGGTCAAAGGGGCCAAAATTGCAATTTTTCTAAATATGTCAAATCTTTATTTTTCATCGGATTTCGGTGGGATTTGTTTTCTTTGGATTCCTCTTGATCTTAGCTTTCAGAGGTATGGCAACAGATTTGGCGTGGCTCTTACCGTTTCCGAGCTACATGGGGTCAAAGGGGCCGAAATTGCAATTTTTCTAAATATGTCATATCTTTATTTTTCATCAGGATTTCGATGGAATTTTTTTCTTTGAATTTCTATGGATGTAAAGTTTTAGTTGATAGTAGAAAAAAGAAGGGAAACGGGGAATGTGTCAAAGAGCCAACGACCCAAAGTGGAGTAATAACAACTCAAAGCCACCGTAAGATCTTCATTGAAGGTGAGAAAACCCCACACCCAACGGCAGGTCGGAGTCGGCCCCTGAACAAAGAGCAATCAAGTCCAGCGAAATAAACATCATCCTAGACTCCTATAGACGTAAAGTAAACTAACTAGAAAAAGGACAAGACACACAAAGGCTTAATAAATTCCTGACTTAGGACAGGCGCAAACCTGCTTCGGCAGGGTTAAACTAGTTTTATTGGATCCAAACCTTCCCCCTACAGCCAATGTGATAAATCAAAAAAACAATCGTAACAACAGTAAAATTCAGTTGGCAACAGGACTGAGTCAATTGTGAAAAATGAAACTGAAAGAACTAAATATACGGACAAAAACATGAAATCACAAGAGACTACTAACAGTTAACTGACATGCCAGCTCCAGACCCATCACCAACTGACAAAGAAAGTTATGTACCCTCAGTATACAGCTTCCACCAAGATCCCTTCCTGTGAGGAGTTTAGAATAATGATTTCATGTATATACCGGAATACATAACCCGTGTCCATGCAATACAGATTTTAGAAATTTAGAATTTGTTTAGTTAAATTGCAAAGACCCTATCAAAAAATCAAAGAAGGCCATACGTAATGACTTGACGACAATACCGTAATTATAACCCTTATGAATTAGACGATTTAACGGTTTTATAAGTTTTTTAGGCGAGTATAAGTATTTTTACTCTTATGTACATATTTTGCATAGCTCTTACGTTTTTTTCATCAGTAAGTGATCAAAAGGGTTGAATTTTTCCCTATTTTGTTTCTAGCTAATAACTGTGTAAAGCTTCTTTTTGTGTCCATCTAATTATTGTGTCAAGCTCTTTACTGTGTCCACATTCACTTTAAACTACTTTTGTTGAAATTTCAGTGGTCGACATGCTGCGGTCGTATCATGCTGCGCTCGGCGTAGCCCTTTATTCCCATATGACACCGGTTACGTATTGAGCGGGAAATAGACGATAGAAGACGACTTACTGAAAGATGTCCTTGATATTTGCGATTTAGGGACTTTATTCCCTAAATTTGTGGAAAATAAAATAGACAGTCTGGAGATTGTAAAAATAACTGACAGATGAAGAGCTTCACCGTTTAGGGGTTGACACTATCGGGGACAGAGTGCATCTCCGAGAGAGTGCCAAAACAGGTAGGCCTAGATCTATAAATGTGCAGCATTTAATTCACG
>MJUU01041572.1:1851-35782 GCA_002080025.1 Modiolus philippinarum
ATAATTCATCAAGCCCAGTATAATGTCTCACGATATTATCCATTGGACAGGTATAGTATGAAGAGTTGTCACATACTTCAGACAACTATATAAAAATTATAACTTTGTGTGGCGGCATTCCTTGTCGAAAGACATTGAATCCTCTCTGCTATACACACAGCTGATCTGCACGAGCACCTATACATCATGTACTGCGTTACAACCCTAGATTGAACCTACGAGGAGGTGTTCCTGCTGGATATACAGTACAGCTTACAGCATACACTGATAAATGCTGAGCATTAGGAAGGCTCAGTATTCAATGCTGAGGATTTATTGGGGGTATGCTGAGGTTTTATGACCCTTTTTTTACAGGTGGTCAATTTGAATAAACAATGTTGTCATTCTGATTTTCAGGTACATGTACCCCTGTACCTGTTTGAAAGGTGTAAAAATTATTTACCTGTGATCTTTAATTTTATGCAGTTAGTAAATTCTAATCAATGAAAAATATTTTTCAATAGTCGATATAAAATAAATATATTTGAATTAAAAAAATTTAATTTTCAACTTGATGATTTTTTGTTTTGTTTTCTAAAATAAATATTAACTTTTTTAATGCAAAAACAATTCTTAAATATACAATACATAATATACAAACAAAAAACATGAATTCAAAATATTTAGATATTTAGAGATGTTTGATCCTCTCTCCTCAGTTCTAATGACTGTCTTCAGGTGTTTCATGGTCTAGAAGAATTTTCATTACATTTACTTTTAATGTATAGCCAAAATCAAAGTTATTCTGTTTATTTAAATGACGAGAAAGGTTGTTTCTTAATTCTTTATTTAATGTACAATGAAGAAAGAAATGCCATTCATCCTCAATTTTATTTTCACAATAATGACACAATCTATTTTCTCTTGTTTTTTGTTATGGTCACCAATTCTTAATTTTGCTATTTTTGTAAAATAAGCAATAAATAAGATAAATAAGTACAACATAAATTGTTTTCATGATAAAGGTTTAAGTCTTTTTTAGTTTTATTAATTGTTTATATTTGGTTAACAATCAGAGAATAAAATGGTTTATCAGATTTATTAATCTTGGCATGGATATTTCCCCATAAAATCATTTTAAGAGTTACACAAGGTAGATTTAGCTACATAAGTCCTTCAAATTGTATCAGTCACACTAGCTTCAGCAGAACGTATAAGAAATTTTGGCCATAGGCCTAACACTTATGTTGAGACAAGAAATTGCATAAAACTTAAAACAGAACTTCAATGTCTTACCCTATAACTGTTTGCTTCAATGATCACATATTTAACATGGATTATTATGACTCTTTGATCCGCAGATGTGTGACGTTTAACCATTATAACGTCATTTTCGCGGAGAATTCAATTTATGACGTTAGTGTATTGTAGCGTTTCAACACGCTTAGCGACGGTAACTGTGGCGTATGGTGAAAATGAAATGTTCTGAATTTTACCCTTCTAATGGGTATATGAATCGTTTGAATTGTTCATGTACATTCAATAGTGCAATTTCAACAAGACTTTGTCGCTCAAAAATACCTGCGACCATTATTGCTCAAATTTTTTACATTTTTCGTATGTGTGACCGGGGGGTCATATATATTTGCGGCGGAAGGTAGTGGTTTGTTTTGTTGTAAGAAACCACATGTTTTCGTAAGTGCAGAGACATATTATGCAGTGTCTTTGATATTAAAGCCTTTTTGAAAAGCGCAATGACTTCTTTTGTCGCTTGTGGCAAATTATTACCCGATAATTTCGTCAGAGGAATTTAGCTTAAAAAATCGTAATTCGTGTATAAAAGTGATATATAAAATACTTAATCCTGCATCGTGTTTTTGCTCTCATGCAAGTGCACTCTTTCTAACAGTAAAGCAAATAGTATAAATATGCTTTCACCCCAGAAAGACATACGACCCCCCCCCCCCGTGACACATACAAAAAGTGTGAATTATTCGATCAACGATGAAAGCACGTAGTTTTGGGTGACACAGTCTTGGTGAAATTACTATTTTTACTTGGATATGAACAAGTAAAACAATCGTATACATGTTAGAAAGGTAAAAATATGGAAAATATCATTTTTCATCCGAAAGTTTGAAATTATGTCCAGGTGTTTGAAGAAACTACAGTCTGTTGATCTTTACTCTCTTGACCATCTTGTAGCCTAGTCATCGCTGGGTTCCATGGTATATAGAATATTACATACTTGCGTTTTAATAATGTGCAAACTTACCTTTTCTCCAGACAATCACACAAAAAGTATCAAATACTTCCCCCTACGCATATTTGCATTCCCCCGCAATATGTGCTGGTACCCTGAAAATACGGGAGTTTGAGATGATTGAAGACTGAAACAGGTACCAGAAATTGGGACAGAATGAAAACAAACTGAGACTTGACATTAACCAATATGTTTCAATGTTCACTACCGGATTTACAATAACCTAATTTTACCCCTAACAAGATTGTCTATACTTTATTTTATTTGATTTACGAGTTTTTGAAATATTCCTTCGGTTTGTTGCTTTAGTATGAGTTCACCGTTCTTTCCCGTCCTATCTTTGCATTATGTATTTTTATTTTGACTGTACCAGCACGCTTTTAATTAATAGTTTAACAATACGACAGTCGGTCCGAAAATCCGCTTACAGTCAGATCATTCGCTTTATAAACGGTCTTGGTAGTTGTATTGAGAATTCGATTACACTCAAATGTAAGCCCATCTGTTCATTTCCGGGACTTTCTATATTAGGGGAATTAAGGTATTAATCATTTCTGGGAGTATCCAAAAATCATATCTTTTTTTCTTAATTATTCATTTTTTGTATTTTGTATTAAATTACAAGTGTTTTTCGTGTTTAGAATACTTAAAGTTTTTCAATATACAAAATTCTATTTAAATATATAGAATATGTCTCTCCAATAGAACTCTGTGACCGGCATAAATTTACTTTAGGGGACCCTGTCCTAGAACTTGAACTTAACTTAAACCCTAAGCAAAGCTTACTGTAATACATGTAAATGAAAAAAATCACCACTCTAACGTAGTGGGTCCCCTAAAGTAAATAAAGGCACTGTGACCTTAAATGATTTAGTTATTCTGCTTTGGGCTTTGTTATCTGATATTAAGGACTATTAAGGATTTTGTTCCGGAATCCAAAAGCAACTTTATTATTTGTTTATGGATCTTTGGTTTGTGTTTGTTCTCGATCACATATTATTTCATTTTGATGTGACATATATATTAACTAGAGGCCCAGAGACTGAGTCTGTATCGCTCACCTGACAAAACGCTTCTTTGCCATGCATGACCAACAATGATCATGTTTTTTACCAATGGGGTATAGTGTTTAGGTATGTTCTCAATTAGCACCCGTATGTTTTTGTCTGATCCTATTGAAATGAGTAATTTTTGCAAAGGACTTTCTATACATTTAGTATAATAAGATGATGAAAAGGATGGTTTTCTCATACTGGGCTCCAATGTTAAACTATGTTCTGCATTTGAGGCAATGATTTTTGTCGGATTGAAATGAATAGTGCAATTTTTGTAAAGTACCTTCAGTCATCATTCCTGTAAAGTTAGGTTGAATTTGCTTCAGTGGTTTTAGAAAAGTAGATGAAAATGTGATTTTTCCCATAGGGTCCAATGTTAAAACTAAGTTCCACACTGGCGGCCATGTTTTTTATCGGATCAGAACGAAATTAGCAATCGTTGTAAAGGACCTTCCATACATCATTCCTGTAAAGTTTGGTTGGATTTACTTCAGTTATTTCAGAGAAGAAGATGAAAATGTGATTTTCCAATAGGGTCCTATGTTAAACCATGTTCCGAGCTGGCCGCCATGTTTTTCGTCGGATCAGAATGAAATGATCAATCTTTGTCAAGGACCTTTAGGTCATCATTCCTGTAAAGTCTGGTTCAATTTGCTTCAGCCTTTAAAGAGCAGAAGATGGAAATGTGATTTTTCTCATAGGGTCCAATGTTAAGTTCCGCGCTGGCGGCCATGTTTTTTATCAGATCGGAACGAAATGACCAATCTTTATAAAGGACCTTCCATACATCATTCCTGTAAAGTTTGGTTGAAATTGCTACAGTGGTTTCAGAGGAGTAGATGAAAATGTGATTTTCCTATAGGGTCCTATGTCAAACCATGTTCCGTGCTGGCGGCCATGTTTTTCGTCGGATCGGAACGAAATGAGGCATCTTTGTTAAAGACCTTAAGTACATCATTCCTGTAAAGTTTGGTTCAATTTGCTTCAGCCTTTAGCAGAAGATGAAAATGTGATTTTTCCCATAGGGTCCAATGTTAAAACCTAAGTTCCGCGCTGGCGGCCATGTTTTTTATCAGATCGGAACGAAATGAGCAATCTTTGTAAAGGACCTTCCATACATCATTCCTGTAAAGTTTGGTTGAATTTGCTTCAGTGGTTTCAGAGGAGAAGATGAAAAATGTGAAAAGTTAACGGACGGACGGACGACGAACGCCAAGTGATGGCAAAAGCTCACACTGACCCTTTGGGTCAGGTGAGCTAATGATGTATTAATTGCCAAAAAATAAAGTTTTATAAACATTAAATTAACTGCAATATCGGTATATTTCTATTAACAAACAAAAAATATTTCTCTAGGAAATGATATATTTAAATCCTGGCATTGAAGTATAAAAATTCCCGGATGTGAAAATAAAAATGCCCGATATATTTAACACCCGTTCAGGTAGGAATTGTCCGTTGGTGTCCCAACACAGCCAGCACAAATGCCCAATTCATTCTATTTTCCATTTAATCAAGTACCTATCCATTTAATCAAATTCTATAGAAAACTGTTGTTGTTTTATATCAGCCTATGCTGGCTAGTAGCAATGCCAGAGCGTTAGACCAACAATCACCAGAAACATAGACCCGAAATCCCCGTTTCTTCGAACATATTCTTTTACCATACTTTCCATACTTTGGCATATCAATGCAAACTACAAAACCGTCCAAAATAACGATTTTAACTTCAACGCAAATTTACAAATTTTCGGCGGGAATGGTTAATTCGGAAGTCCTTTGTTCACAAAAACCAACGACGCAAATCTATTGTTGACGTCACGGTGCCGATGTTTTTCTGATGTACACTTTGAAAACAGCCTTGGCATTGAACGTAAAATACCGCGAAAATGCCCTGGCACTGAAAGGGTTAATAGAAAAACATCAAATTGTATTGTATCTATTCTCATTTTTTTTTTCAATCAGAGTTTAACTTACCCAAAATGAGCAAAAAACGTAAAATAAAAAATGTCAGAGAAGTCTGAATTTCATAGAAATAATATTTCGGTGGGTGTGCCTCAATTTCATGATTTCAATCAATTTGCAAGATCCTTTTCTTCCATTTCATTGAAAGAAACAGCATTTTGCACAATGTGCATTTTTTAATTTGCGTTTGTATGCTCAAAATGCATTCCGTGTAAATTTACGCCTGTGCAAATATACATTTACACTTGCCCCTGACCTCATGCAAATTAACACGTATTCAGTTGCGTTTACATGCAGTAATTGCACACTAGTGCAAACTTGATTACCTATGTAAAAATACACATGTGTGTAAAACTGTGCATGTAAATGGGGCTTCAAATGCACAAAACAGCAAATATCGCTTAATCACATTTGAAATAACAGTACTACAATATCTAATTTTTGCATAAGTTGCTTGCCTCTGTTTACTTTATGAAGTTATTATATAGATAGCGGTGATGTATCGAGTTTTCTCAGTTAAATAAATGTCATATTGTCACTGATGAAAATAAAGGATTTCTAGTCACTGGATGACGTCTTAATGAAGCGACGTCACAATGTCTCTTCAATGTCGTCGTAAAGTAAACAACTGGCGTATTGACATGAAAAAAAATAATCCGCATCTAACTCGTGTCGATCAACGCAGTGGATTTAACTCGTTGCAGAACAAGTTCTGCAACTCGTTAAATCCTTCTGCGTTGTTCGGCACTCGTGACATTTTTATTGATATTCACGACGGTCAATTAGTTATACTATAATTATTATCTATTCGAAAGACATTTAACAACGACAGTAGAATACCGAAGGAAAAAATCAGTAGTATTTGCAAAAATCGAAGTCCAAAGACATGGAGAAAACGAGAACACAGAAAACAACGACGCTAGACAGCTACAAAGAAAAATAAACGCACAACATTCATAACCAAGGCACCCACAGTGTGAACTCGCATGAATCTGAGAGTGACACCAAGTGCTCCGGAAGGGTAAGCATGTCCTGCTCTGTTTACAGCACCCGTCACACGATCAGTGAGCATATATATAATTGAAAAATCTGTCATTTTCTAACCTTGAGACAAAAACCAATAAAAGCCATGGTACGTGTTACTTCTCTAACCCTCAAACAGTACCAAGGTAAAATTTTGAAAGCTCTTGTAATTACTTTAGTATTCAAACATGGACAAGGACAGATCGGTACCACTAACTTAACCGACAAAGACAAAACTAAAATTAAATTAAACAAGACAACACAAAAAACTAAAGCACTGACAGTGTGAACTCCCATAAAAACCGAAAGCGACATCAGGTGGTCCGGAAAACGATTAAACGATTAAAAAGAATTCATACTTTAGAAGTAATTTCAACCAATTTTCTCAAATCAGTTTTAATGGGCGTCTATAGAAAAATATCCACTTCGCAACACCAAAGACAACTGGCCAACCAAGCGATTGTTTTTTCATTGAAATTGTATTTATGCTTCAGGAGCATCCGTGATCTACTTTCCCATCTATAAAATAGTATACGGACGTGTAACAATCATTTACTTGCTGGTAGTTCAATTTGCTGATACTACTGACACCATTTTTTCTTGTCCACTTTGAAACGGTCAATATTTCCAAGCGACCTGATCATGAAATAATAAAAATCATAATAATGAAAAAAAACGTTCTGTTTTATAAGGTATTTTGTTTTTAATTATAGCTCTAGGATATATGGCAAAGAAGACATATACAGTAATAAGTAAACATGTCCACTATGCAACAGTCCACTTCGCAACACGATAGCATCTATGCGTGATGACACAATCTCTAACTTGTACCGAACATACCACTCTAATTTAAAATTAACTCCATATTTTACAAGTATTAATTGCATGAGCTCTGATGCATGCTTGTTGGCAATAAGCATAAGTAATAAGCAATAAGCAAGAAGTAGTGCATATCCGTATTTGACAGCTAAATGTACGATTACATCCACTATGCAACGACATAATTCAATCAACGGATTTGTTTCGAAGTGGTCAAAATCTTTTCGAAGTAGACCATTGCTCAGTGGACATTTCCGTAATTTTTTCAATTTTTCATCAAGAAAATCTGTATAGAAATGTCATCTGCTTGAAACAATACTCTAGATACAAGATCAGTAACTAAGGTGCTCGAATTGTTTTTTTTCCTGTTGCATGCTTTTTCGATTAATTTTGTCAATTGAATTTTGCATATTTTTCATAATTTCTATCACAGGCATTTGAAAGTATTATGAGGTATGAGCATACCTCATTGTTGAAGGCCTCATTGTGACTTCAAGATGAAGAACAACAATAAAAGCGTTGTTCCTCTGCTTGTTTTTCCCATGTATTTGTTGAGATTTTGTCTCATCTGTTTTTACTCATTATCCCTTCGTTGCTTATTGTGATGCTTTACTAGTGATTTTGTTTGCGAATCATATCGTTATCTCGTACTTAATTCCCAGCTTTTCCAAATGCTAGAAAATGTCATCCATGGGTACTTTTACATATGTAGTACTATGGTGGAGTGGTTGGGTTTCCGATTCACAGATCAAATTAACCATGGCATTCATTTTCAATGAACAAGCATATTTTGCATTAATCAATTGTGATCTTTATTACCTTACCATGTGTAGAAATTAAACAAAATAGTGATTTTCTTGGAGACACATTAGTCTTTTTCAACTAGACTATTCAAAGCTATATTAAATATCCCAATGTAAAGATTCTAATCATTCTAGACTTTATGGCAAGCCGTTTTAATATTTATTCACCGAATAAGATATCTTGTGTATATAATAAGATATCTCATTTGTTTTATAAGATATCTTGTAAAATTATAAGATATCTTCTTATTAATTAGATATCTTATAAACTTTATAAGATATCTTGTAAAGTTTAAAAGATATCTAATAAACTTTATAAGATATCTTATAAAGTTTATAAGATATCTTATAAACTTATAAAGATATCTTTTTAACTTGATAATATATCTTTTAAAGTTTATAAGATATCTTATAAAATATATGAGATATCTTGTTTTTAATATATATATGATATCTTATAAAAGAAATACGATATCTTGTATGGCTTATAAGATATCTTATAAATAAAATAAGATATCTTATAAACTTCAAAAGATATCTTTTAGAATTTTTATTTACAAGATATCTTTTTAACTTTAAAAGATATCTTGTAAGTTTAATAAGATATCTTATTTTATTTATAAGATATCTGATTAAAAAAAAAATAGTAAGATATCTAATATATTTTAGCAGATATCTTATAAGTTTTATAAGATATCTTGTTAAGTATTTCATATAGATTATATAAATTCTGTGAAAAAATATCTTATAAACTTTATATAAATTAAGTATCCTTTAATCACGCTTTTTTTTTTGTATAAAATAGCACCAAGCAACCACGTATCCCTATTGTTTGATGTACCCTACACTAATTCATAGCGTTTCGGCTTTGTAGTTAATCTAGGTCTGCTTTTTTAAATGTCTTAATTATTATTTGACTTTTGCTGAAGTAAAAGATTTGCATAAATTTCTGTATTCTTTTATATACGGAATGATAGACTTGTCAAAAATCTGTTACACGTGTCATGTAATTGCAATAGATGTCAATGCACAGTGTGTCAATGTTTCAAAAGATCTTTCTTAGTAAATTGTATACACATTGGCTGTTGCGTAAGAAAGTTTGACCTGTCTTGAACTAAAATATCAGACAGGATTAATACGCTGATTAATTTGACATTCTAAGTAGTCTCGATTAATTAAAATAACCTTGAACGTGTTGAATATTTCGTTACGGTCTTTTATGTAATCATCGTATTGTATCCCCTTTAATGAAACCTGCAAAAAACGTAGATGCTTTAACAACTATTTAGATTCCAATACGGAAAAGATTTTTTTTCAAATCGGGAATCCCATCTGCTTATAAATATATGTAATTTATTAAATTGTGTGCAATTTGGAAAAAATGTTATAATTTTTCTTAGAGCATCGTCTCTTTATCGGAGTTAAAATTCGGTCTTTAGAGACAAATCTATTTGATATAGTACATAATATATATGCCATTTCCCGGACCTTGTTTATTAATTCTCTTTTCGGTATGATTACAATTGGCACTCAGTATAGATTTTATCTCTTTCGCTAGTAAAACGCACTGCTTGGCTTTAATACTTTTTCTTCTATTGTTACAAAATTCCTGCAGATTTTTTCTGAAACCTAGAACATTGTCTTCCGATGAACCGTCTTGTCTATTTATTAAATGTTAGACTAATACAGAACAATTCTACATGCTTGTACGAGAAGTCACGTGTCTAGATACATGTGGTTAGATCAAACTGTAATAATTGACATGTATTATGATAATTAAAGTCGGGTCCATCGAACAACAGGGATACGTGGATGCTTGGTGCTATTTTATACAAAAAAAATAATAGAAGATATCTTATTAACTTTATGAGATATCTTGTTTGTTTAAAAAGATATCTTATTAAGTTTATAAGATATCTTATAAAATTATGATTTACAAGATATCTTTTAAAGCTTATAAGATATCTTATAAAATATATAAGATATCTTATAAAGTTATAAAGATATCTTATAATTTTTTATTTAACAAGATATCTTATTTGTTTTATAAGATATCTTAAACAGTTAAAAAGATATCTTATAAACTTAAAAAGATATCTTATAAACTTCATAAGATATCTTATAAATCAAAGTTATATAAGATATCTCATAAACTTAAAGAGATATCTTATAAAATTTATAAGATATCTGTTAAGCTTTATAAGATATCTTTTAAACATTATAAGATATCTCTTTAACTTTTTAAGATATTTTATAAAACAAATAAGATATCTTTTTAAAAATATAAGATATCTTGTTTGTTGAATAAATATAAAAGCGGCTTGCCATAAGACTTTGTTACATTGAGGAAAAATATCGGTTGATTTGATGTGCGTCTTGCATAATGACGTCTTTTGTTACCGGATTTATAAAGTGAAAGTAGAACGAGACTTACCGACCCTATGTCAAAAGAAAACGTAAAGAAAATGTAAAGAAAATGCTCGTTTTATAAATTGATATATCTTCAAATTGGCACATACATGTATTTATCTTTCGTGGTTACCTCGAGCTTAAAAGGTACATAGACAATGTTTGTTTGCAGCATTTTCGTTGGAATTCAAAGTAAGTGAGAACCGAACCGTCAATCCAAAACGAATAATCCAAGGACAATGGCAACATCGGAAACAACAAAGAGAGAGACACAACAGGAGTAAGACACAGAAAAGAAAAATGAAGAGACGAAAAGCATGGATCCAATAAAAACCATGGATGAGATCAGGTGTACCGGTAGAGTTAGCATCCCCTTCTTCTTATAAGACAAAGACACCCGCCATGTTGGACATGTCAAATCCGGCAAAGTCAAATCCGATAGAGGAAACAACAATTAAGCTTTAAAGGGAAATTATATCTCTTTTCATCTAGGAAACAGATATCCCATAGTGGCCCACAAGATGGTGATGTCGACCCTAACACTTCTGGAGGGATGACTTCAAGTTTTGGGTAACATACCCTTGTTAAAGTAACATATTTTTAAGCAACCGGGCTCTATCAAGGAAGTCACTGTAACAAACACAGGCACTAGTATAGCGACTGAGCTGGGAGATTTAAACTCTGCATTCCGGCGCTGTCGGGATGTTGCTACAAGTGCAGTCATGGCGTTTGTCGTACAGCTTAAGTTTGAAATCTACCTCTGTTGTTTCAAGATAAAGCTTGACAAATTTCAAAGCTTTGTTGTATAACCATCAATCGTATTTTGTAATGACACTGTACATAAACTTTGGTAATGGAGCTGGGAAATATGACATTTTCAGCCATTTTGAAAAATACTTATGATGGGGTGTTAAAGGTTTCACGCTTCGAATTTTCGTAAGGCCTAGTAACCTCGAGATTATTTCCTACGTCAATCCGACGTGATTCGTTTAATTGTAGATCTAATGTCCTATCAAAGTTGAACCTTGTATTTGATCTGCATCTCAGTTTTAGATAAAAATAGTTTTTGTCTCGCCCGCGACGAAAGGCGCGGAAAGCGAGACATATGCGTACAAAGTATGACGGTGATGGCGGCGGCGGCGTAAACTTTCATGTTAAGTTTTTGGGATTAGGTCATTTTCTCAGTAACTATAAGTGGTAGGTCAATGATATTTGGTATATAGGTTTGTCTTGAGTAGTACATGACAGTCTGCTATATGTTTTTTGTCTGTGACCTCAATTTCACGGTCCAATGAACTTGTTAAGTTTTTGTGCTTAGTTTAGTTTCTCAGTAACTATAAGTGGTAGGTCAATGATATTTGGTATGTAGATTGGTCTTAGATAGTACATGACAGTCAGTCATATGGCTTTTGTCCTTGACCTCAATTTAATGGTCTAGTGTGCATGTTAAGTTTTAGTGATTAGGTCATTTTCTCAGTAACTATAAGTGGTAGGTCAATGATATTTGGTATATAGGTTGGTCTTGGGTAGTACAGGACAGTCTGCTATATGGTTTTTGTCTTTGACCTCAATTTCACGGTCCAGTGATCATGTTAAGTTTCCCAGTATCTTTTAATGTAAGGTCAATAATATTTGGTATTTGGGTTTGTCTTAAATGGAACATGACATCCTGCTGTTTGGCTTTAGCCCTTGACCTCATTTTCACGGTCTAATGAACATGTTTGGTTTATAGTATCTATCAGTGGTCACTGATATTTTTTTTTTTTTTTTTGGTGATTCATGACAGTCTGCTCTATTGCCTTTGTCACTAACCCTAATTTCACAGTCTAGCGAACAAGTTTTATTTTCTGATTTAGTCAGTTTGAGAATTCACATCAATTTTGCGACCATGAAGGGACGGGCGAGACATCAATTTGGGTCCACACTTGTTTTCCCTAAATGTTGCCTATCAAGTTCAATTGAATTCCGTTATCCGTATTTTACCCTACAATATGTAAATGAGCAAAAATTCACAGATTTCTCCATATGTTTCGTTGAATATTGCAATTCTTTATTTATTAGCTACTTGTTTATGTGTTTTTCAGTAAGCAAAAATTTACTTCTATATAAAAATTACACTTTTATAATTGTTAATTATTGTGTGTTGCCGGTTGGCTGTTTCAAAGATGTGTTTACATCTGCACTGAAGAGACATAAGTTGTCGAAATCGCCATATGCAGAAAGTGAATTCACAGAAACTTTTTATATTTAGTTGACTTAATTTTTTTATATATTATTTATTGAATAGCCGCGAGGGATGTTTCTTACAGATTATACTCATTTAGTCAATTATATATCAGTAGGAAATTGCCAATTTTGAGTATACATTGTACAAAGAATAATCCTAATAGATAAAAAGTGACTCATCAGTTTAATATCGATTCAAATGGTTCTTTTGACAATTTAGGCATCTTTAGTGTCGATCAAATCTTTATCTTGAAAATTTTGATTAATCTATTGTTGTTTGACGTCATCTTCAGCATATTTCAGCTTTGCTATTGCTTTCTGATAACAAATACCAAAGTTATTGTATATAAAGATATAATGATCAAATGGGAAACAAAACAGAAATTAGGTAAAATACTAAGCGTTGTAAAGAAAACGAAAACTTTAAAAATAAAGTTAAAGAAAATAAGAAGGATAACAGGGAACACCTACAAACCTACAATGGCTTAAAATGCTGTTACATTTCACAATGTACAAAGGAATTCCGGTAGAAAAATCAATAAAAGACAAACGGATAGGAACTCGGAACAGCCGGACTTGGTATCGGTACTAGCAAAAACCAGCGGTCAAAAGGCCATATAACAGACAGTTAATTTCATTACCAATTTCGATAAAATAAACTTTATTTTTACTATACAACTTGATGAATTTCTGAAATCGAAAATAATAGATAAATTTGTCTCCAATTACGTCTTTACACTATTCTTTAAGAAGTCGATTGATAAGATAGTCAGCACATATTGAATTGCTGAAACACAGTTCAGTTTGGCATATCATTGGTTTTACATGAGAGTCATTCTAATACTCTTTATTTTGTATGAAATAGTAGGACACGGCGTTTCTTTGTATTTGCGACAGCAAGACATTTATTTTCTTTACTGTAATAAATTCCTGTTGGTTTATCAACTCCATCGGACGATGTCAGAATCTGTTTGAAAGCGGACTTGTCAGGTGATACCACAAATACATTGTCAGATTCGTTTCCTGTTACGTAAACATTTCCAAGGTTATCATTTGAGACACCACATGGAGATTTCAAATTATCATGTATAAATTGCCAGATGCATTTGCCATGCATATTTGAGCATTTTAAGGATGATGTAGACCACTCTGTATAGTATAAACGGTTTGAGTGTACGGACAAGAAAAAAACACCTTCTACGCTTAGAGAAATAGTCTTAACTGTATCACCTGAGTCGTTAACGAGTTTTATTCCTTCGGAACAAACGACAACATAAATTATATTATCTTGTACACATATGCCCCAGCAGTCATTTTCAAATTCTATTTTCCTTATCAGTGATTTCTTGGATATCCAGACTAACTCTATATATTTGGAATACCCATAAGATACTGCTACAACGTCAACATCACATGTAGCCACATCAAACGGCTGAGATGATGTCGATATCACTGTACATGACCCGGATTTACTATTCATTATGATGAGCTGACTGTGTTGCTCATCTGCAAATACTACAGTGTTGTCTGGTAATTGTGTACAGTTTAAGTAACGTCCGTTCCTCAGCTTCTTTCCTGATGGGCATACTTCAAAATTTTGTGATTTATGTAAGACGAGAGAATCAATTTTTGCTTTGATCACAAGTTCACTTTGTGCTTGTCTAGCTTCCCGTCTAGTTAAATTAAAAATTTCAGCGGATGGTTTATCAGAAATTAAAATTTCACCCAACATTGACTTTGATAGAGGATCAAATTTGTTTAGTTGTTTGCCTTTAAACTCGAGAGAGATTTCATAATGGTCATTAATTAAGTGTAGTAAATTGCTTTCGTTAAATGCAAGTAAATGTCTAAATTCTCGTACACCAAAAAACATTTGGTCATCCCTTCCGCTCATTTTTAAACTCGTCCATGACTCCTTTAGTGTTCTAATTTTTTCCGTTCTATCTTCGATATCAGCAAACGCTCTTTGTAAATTAATTTTACACTCATTAACCTTTGAAGCAAGATCTGCTTTTGTTTCTTTTTCTGATTGTTCTAGCTGTTCAATAAGACTTGTTTTACACTTGTCAATCTCTACATTTGCTTGCTGTGATTGATTTTCTAAACTTTCTATGTTGTTCTGTATTTTAACTCCACTTTGCTCTAATGTACACAATAATTCTTCAAAATGTTGGTCAATACCAGAGATCGCGCTGGATAATCGATAGTTTTTGGCGACTTTAGTTACGGACTTTGGAGGGCCGCATTCTGAATGCGTTTTCTGAAGGCAAACCACACATATTAGTTCATCATGTAATTGACAATAATAGTCAAGGTTTTGGTCATGGAGTGTACAATTTGTTTTTATATAAGCATTTGATATTTTATCAAATAAATCTAAAGAAACAATTTTATGGGATCGACAAATTTTATGAGCTATATGACTTGAAGCGCACGTTGCACAATATGGCTCCTCGCATTCAAGACACATCTTTGATGCCGCCATGTGTAGCTTTTTAAAATTACAAGGACTACATGATACTGCATTGCTTTCTTCTTTGTCGCCAATGTCTGAAACAATAGAAACTTCATTAATGAAATGGGGCTAATAACAAAATTATCGAACAAAATTGACAAGATCCGAAATCCAAAGAGCAAAAAGATAAAGCAGATGTAAAACAAATGGCTATTATGAAGTTAAGAGACAAAAATCAACCGAGACAAAGTGTAGCCTATATATTTTTTACGTTTAAACATAAAGCACAAGGAATATACATGGCCGCTAGTGCGGAATTTAGGTTTAACATTGGATCTTATGGGAAAAATCACATTTTCATCTTCCTCTTTGAAACAGCTAAAGCAAATTCAAGCAAACCTTATAAGAATGCTGTTTTGAAGGTCCCTAACAAAGATTGCTCATTTTGTTCCGATCCGATAAAAAAACACGGCCGCCAGCACGTAACATAGTTTAACTTTGGACCCTAGGGAAAATCACATTTTTAAGCAATTTCAACCAAACTTTACAGGAACGATGTACTAAAGGTCCTTTACAAAGATTGCGTATTTCATAACGATTAGATGAAAAACATGGCCGCCAGCGCGGAACTTAGGTTGTAGTAGTATGGTGGTTTATTGCCTTGAATACCTATATAGGTCTCTCACGGCATTTTTAGGTTGGAGGGACGCCCACTCCATTGCAATATAATTTTGGAACGTTGTTCTTCCCAAAGCCCTAACTACGGTATGCGCCGCCGTTAGCCTGCATGTCTTGGCCCCGAGAGACCAAGACCCATTCTACACGTTGAATGGTGCAGTTGCCCAGTCCTCACCATCGTACCGGAGTACTCTCGTGGAGGTGGTCGTGCGTCTTCGAGGACACATTGGACCCTATCGGGAAAATCACATTTTCATCTTCTACTCTGAAATGGCTGAAGCAAATGCAACCAAGCTTTACAGGAATGGTGTACTTAAGTCCCTTCACAAATATTATTCATTTCGGTATGATCTGACGAAGAACATGGCCGCCAGCACGGAACATAGTTTAAAATTGGACCCTATTGGAAAATCATATTTTCATTTTCTCCTCTGAAACCACCGAAGCAAATTCAACCAAACTTTACAGGAATGATGTACTAAAAGTCCTTAACAAAGATTGCTCGTTTCCTTCTGATCCGCTAAAAACATGACCACCGGCTTAACATTGGACCCTATTGGAAAAATCACATTTTCATCTTCTCCTGTGAAACCGGGGAATCAAATTCAACCAAGCTTTACAGAAATGATGCATGGAAGGTCCTTAACAAAGATTGCTAATTTTGTTACAGTCTGATAGAAAACATTGCCACCAATATAGAACATAGTTTAATGTTTGACCCTATGGGAAAATCACATGTTCATCTTTGCCTCTTAAATCACTCTTCAAGCAAATTCAACCAAACTTTACAGGGGTACTTTACTAAATTGCTCATTTTATTTTGATCCGACAAAAAAATGACCTCCAGTGCAGTACATAGTTCAACATTGGAGCCCGGTATAATAAAACCACCCTTTTCATCACCTCTGAAACTATTCAAGCAAATTCAACTAAATGTTTAGAAGGTCCTTTGCAAAAATTACCCATTTCAATAGGATTAGACAAAAAACATTGGTGCTAATGGAGAACATAGCTAAACATTAGACCCCATTGGTAAAACATCTTTTTTGGTCATGCATGGCATAGAAGCATTTTGTCAGGTGAGCGACACAGGCTCCGTCTCTGAGCATCTAGTTCCCCGTTGTTTTCATACTTATGAAGAAATTAAGATTTAATTTAGACCCATGCTGAGGTGTAAGGTGTTGACATCTGACATTACGATGAAGTTTTTTTTTCACTTGAATGGATATAGTTTGGAAATAAAGAAAATAAAATAAAATCCTCCGAACCATGCAAATAAATGAGGCCCGTTATATTTCATTCTACTTAACGGTTTTTCAACACTATACTTGTAAATAATGCCTTATATTAACTTGTCAGGATAAAATACGTAAAATTTCCTTTACAAACTTCAGGTGTCTATTACAACTTCGAAATAACGAAAATTACATAGTTCCAATATGTAGATTAGGAGTTAGTGATAAATCATTTGTTCCTTCAACTACCAGATTTTGGACTATAATCACAAGGGGTCAGAAAATATACATGATTTTATTTTTTAAGATTTTCTTTGTAAATTAGAGGTAAACCCTAGTACAGCTTTTTGAAGAATTTGCTTTGATTTTAGATATTCGACCCTACTTGAGTAAATTCATTTTACTCATCCAATCATAAGAGATCAGAATTATACTCAATTCCCTGTACAGCCGTATGAAGAGTTATAAAGGATAGAGAGGTATGAAAATTTTCTTGCGCATTTATTTCATTCAGCATACTAATTTTACAAATGCATTAAATCTTTTTTGAAAACTGCTTAAACATTTCATCTGTTATATACACTATTAGAAAAAATTCAATTCAAATTCATTTTAGTACATTTGGATGAAAATTACAGACTTGAATGCAATTTTGGCAGATTTGAAAATTTTTGTAGGTTCTCCAGAACCAAACTAAACTAACTGCCATCCATTTAGAAGGGCGAAAGTTAATACGTCCACTTCATAAAAATGGGTTTTTTTCTCAGTATCCCTTGAGTAGTACCATCTCACCATCTCTCGAAACACTGTTAAAAAGCTAAAATGGACACAAAATGCTACTTAATAAAGCCATGTGCGACTACTATTAAGTATGAAAACATACTTTTTGTGTATTTATTTTTTAGTCATTCACACACATAGGGGGAGGGTTTGGATCCAAGAAAACGAGTTTAACCCCACCGCAATTTTTGCGCCTGTCCCAAGTCAGGAATATATTGGTCATTGGCTTGTCCTTTTCTTCTTATAGAATTTTAGTTTCTTGATATTTGGGTTATTGGATACGGTTTGTTTCCATGGATTTATTCACTTTTTTATCTTTTTGGGGCCATTTAGGGCTTGTACAGGGTGTATATTTCCCAACTGGTACGATACGCACGAGTTTGTTCTACTTTTGATGATTTCAATGAACGTAACCGTACTATCACAGCCATACTTTACAACAGGGTTACAGGTTTCATAAGTTGTTGAATACATTTAAGAAGTGTTGTAATAGATATGAACATGTTATATACAAATATGGCGTTACTCGTAAACAGCTTATTACTATGGGTATTTCTAGTCCTCAATTTTACGGAAATGTTGTTAAAAAATGCCAGAAATTGATTAAAAATTCAGAAAAGCTGGGACGTAACTTACATTCTTTACGAAAAAGGGGATATCGGCAAGATATTCTGCTTGCATCCGTTAAATTAGCTTTGAGAACTAGTAACTTGAAAATTTTGCATACATACTGGCTTCTCACTGATACTGCCGATGTCTACTGAAATTTATCATAGTTCTTGACCAAACCCTTCGGGAAGTTTTGAATTTGATTTTTCTTCCGTAGTGCGACAGTGTTCTACCAGCAGACTAGGCTCCTTGAACTAGCCGGCAGTTTAGCGGCGAGCACCCCTTGACCCATCTTTCAAAAATTACGTATTGTCTTTTTCTCTTCTTTTAGGATTGTGGTCATGGAGCTAGTAGTCTACCTGTATTGGGTTTAATCGTATGTTTTATACGAGGTTTGGGTACCCATAAACCGATTTAACCCTACCACTGGTTTTTGCTAGTGCCGGTACCAAGTCCGACTGTCCCGAGTTCCTATCGTTGTATACGTTTGTCTTTTGTCTTATACGTGTTTTTCTTGTGTAGTTCCCTTGCAAACTGTTGCATGTAATTATAATTTTCAGCCATTGTAGGTGTTTCCCGTTATCCATTTTTTAACAATTGCTATATGGTGCGAGATTCCTCACTGTGTTGAAGACCGTACGGTGACCCCAGATGCTTTGTTCTGGGTCGTTTTAACCTGGATATAGGATGTTGTCTCTTTGACATTTACCCCATTTCCTTTCTTTTTCATACAAGTGTAGCATGTATTGATTTTATATCTAATAAGTAATATATATAGTAGTATATAAACCACAGACCAACTTAAACGATTTTCGACAACATTTGAGCATATCCTGAAAATGACCCTACATATGAACTAAATTCATGCCTTGATGGCCATACGTTATATGACCCCACAAATGACCTTATTTTTCTTTTCTCATCAATAAGAAACAGTCAAGGCGTTGTCTTGGCCCGTTACCTCTGTTCTTAGGCCATTATTACAGACCTCGGACATATACCAGGGCCAATTTCTTAAAATTTTAATAAGCATATAGATTGATATGTATACAATATTTTTCTGGAACGATCTCCTTTTTATTCGACTTTTGGATAACTCTGTGAATTTGGATGCATTTGTAATTGTAAAAAAAAACATATGCTGAGGTAAATTGTTACCATGCAACAGCAAAAAATTAATTTAACCAACTAGACCAAAGAACATGCTTTCTGTAATATGCTGAACTCAAATACTGAAATTCGACAGTTTACAATTTACCTTTTTCTGCAGTACTACTTGGCTGACTAATATTCGACAAGTTTTCCACTGTTTGTGATATGGTATCACCTACTTTCACCACTTTTTCCTCTAGCGTAAAGCTTTTTTCTTCAAAAAATTGTCTCATCTCCTCCATCTGTAGGCTGTTTTCCTTCAATGCTTGTGCTATCGTGAAATTGTTTTCCTTTGTTATTTGCTCTATTTTCAGATTGGTTCCTTCTATTGCTTGTTCTAATTTGTTGTTGTGTTCATCCATTTTCTTCTCACATGTAAGAATTCTGCTATTAATGAAGTCTTCCAGTTCCTGTAAAATGACCATTGGTGAAGAAAATGAATTTTTATAGTCTTAAAATATCATCAGAAACATTGACATTGTTTTCTTAATATTAATGTAATTCTTGAAAACATAAACCCAGATTTTGATTTTTACCTTAATATATAATGTATGGTACGTCACTTCTGTCTATGATCGTGTTATTAGAGGAATACTATAGGGGAGGCGTTCGATGTAAAACCAAAGTCTCCACAGAGACTGCATTCACTTAATACTTTTACATGTATATTCAATTAGCTTGAACTTTTTACAATTATCATCCCTTTTCAGATCCTCTTCAAAAATTGGCAAAGGATATTATCGTGAGCCAAAAGACATTATGAGAGATGTATTTTATTACTTTTGTCAATCTTTTTTTAATTGAACCCTTTCAGGACCTTTAGTCATTATTTATACTCCTTTCAAAACAGCTGCACGAAGAGCAAATGACACGCACGTCCCCACTTTAAAGCAAACAAGTTAAGGTTAATTAGGACAGAGATCACGTGACCACAAAAGAAAAATAGCAGAAAAAAAATCAAAGTGCTCAGAATAGAAATAAATTTGACAGGAAGTTTACTAAGCATGTTATGGAAAAAGTTTTTGTCTTAAGATATCAAAAATGCGGCCGTTGCTACGGAAACTAAAAGTGAACAAATACACAAAAATTAGGAACTTTTCCCATTTCAGTTTCTTTTAAATTTCATAGAACTGCAGGAACCCTCATTGCTTAAGATGGAGGGCTTCCGAATATAGCAAATTTCACATTTTTGCTTTTAACCTAATCACTCCATGCGCATTGATTTAAAATAAAAATCCCAATTTTAAAAATATTTAATGTCTCTTCTTTCATTTAAACCCATAGAAAATACTAAATATGTAGAAAAAGCACTATTTTTGTAGGAAAAATATTCGTGGACAGCAAATATCAAAGGGACAACGTGTATCAAAGGGACCTCATTGTGTTCTCGTATTAAGAGCAGATGGTTTATAGTCACATGACTCTGGTGGTTTGGTTAGAGTGCTACAGCCGATGACATCACTACCGGTTTATGTTATAGGTATAACATCATTAATTCGTAAACCAGTCGGGCACATAGTGAATATAGTCCTTATTCTGAGACGAAATAGTTCCGAAAAAGTGTTAATACCATTAGAGTCTGAATATATTGGCTAATAAATATGAGTCATTCTGGACGTTTATCATGTTGGGATTATTTTTAGCCTAAATTGGCTTCTTTTTTGTACACCATTTAGAATTGTATAAGGGCTAGAGGAGTGTACTAATTCTGCCAAAAAGGTAGTCAGGAAGTACCTATCCATAGGTTTGTACACTTCCGGTAACCAGTTCGCTATTGTATGCATGTTAAGGTGAGTTGATTTTTTCATGAGAGTTTGTCAAAAGATGTATCTTCGATATGAAACCACTGACACTCTTATTAAACTTCAGGTAAAAATTCTACAAAGGTTGAACCATGGGTAATTTAACATGGGAGTCCGGATTAGTGGTGTTATACCTTGTGGGGGAAACCTCACGTGCATCCTTGACATTATGGTAAAAAAAAATTCTCAACCGTTGTTGATATTTTGACATTGTCTGATAAATATGGAACATTCTGAGTGGATTACTCAGCATAAAAAATAGATTATTCCAAAATTCTGATGTTGGCCCACACGGGTGCAGTTTGTGCAAATTGGGAGGTTGCATTCGAAATATTCCAATCTGTCTGTGAAATTTCCATGGATGCCTAATAGACAGTTTTCAGTCAAAGATTTGTGTATATGTTAGTAAATATAAATTTTGATCTGAAAGAGAGGAACAGGTGTCTCATCTTTATCATAACGGTCGCTGTGTGAACCCCAATCATTTATCATTGGAGTCCGATATGTAAATAAAGACCGTCAAACTGGTCGTTCGCTAGTCCCAGTACACTGTAAAACACACGAAGGACATCCTGATTGTTTGCTTTAGAAAGGTACATAAAAACAATCCCTGCACAAATATTTAAAATATTAACAGTTACACTCTTAAGGCTAAAACAGCATATCTAGTGACCTTTTATAACCATGGTCATGTTCTATATTGCTAGGTTTCTGATATTTGGGATCACTCATACCTTTTGAATAATAAGTCGGTCGAGGAAAATGTATTTGTTCATGCAATCGAAACTTTCTGTTTAGTTCGATTAGATTTAAATAATGATATTTTTCTGTACCGTTGAAAATACAATTCACGTTTATCTGTTTGTTTTAGTTTCCTCAACACGGCAAGGGATGTGATAGGAACACCCAATATTTCAGTCAATATGAGGACTGAGTTTGCATTGATATGATTTCTTAAGTGAACTGCAGCATGTACACGACCAGAGAATTTTCTAGCGAAAGTAATATTTTTTGGATTGCAGTGACTGAGAGTGCGGTTGAATGCTTCACTTTTCTGTGTCGAGGTAAGGAACCTAACTAAGTCCAACAAATTTGTATACACTCCTCAAGTTTAATTTCATCCTCATATGCCATTTTACAAGTTTCCCCATAAGGTATAAAATTTTTGTGCCAGACCTGCACATACGTACGAGTTCTGTCTAGAGTATTCGCCGTAGTATCCCTTATAACACATTTACAAATGGCATGTTTTGTTTTATTTTGTGAAGTGTATCATTATGAGCCTCAAAGCTTTTGTTCAGCTCAGCAATACACCAAGCTTTGATATCGAGAGCAATTCTACTTTTTTGGCCACTTTTATTTGCACGTCTAAATAGGTTCTGAATAAAATTACACTTGAAGATGGCTCGTTGCATTGAGCTTGACAAATGTCGAATATCACGTAGTGCTTCTATACCTTTACCATGAAAGTTTTTTAAACCTTGTAAATTTGCTATCACCGTCACTTGTGAAAATGAGTTTTTTTTTTAGATAATCAGTGACTTCAGTTGAACAGGCTTGACAATGGACAGCCTCGTAGCCTATGGAGACAGCTCGGCAATGTTAGCTGTACATATGCCATCATGATTTGGACATGTTGTTCTATGCCTTTACATCTTAATCCAGCAGACACACTGCATAATTCATTTCCAGTAAAACAGATCTTATTTTTTAAGAGAGCTGTTATTTTCTGACATTGTAGTGACAACTTGTGGTCCTGCTTGAAATGGTGTGGTACCACTCTTTGTTATTGGATTATTATAACGCGCGTCCGACTCCACACGCACTAAATTTGTGTTTTTTTTAGACCTCATTGACTATTTTCTTCTACCAAATTTTTTCTTATTTCACGCATGCTATCTTTATTTATATTTTCTACCATTTTTGAAACCTTATTCGCAGATTTCTGCATCCCACTTAACAATGGAGGAGGAATGTTAGTAGCCATTAGAATTTCAAAAAAAATTTTGCTGGATATAGGAGTTGTCATTCAACCAATCTGTGCTTGAAAATTCATAGTGGATGCTTTGGGACCTCTTTTTTCACTTTTAATTGTATTGTAAAGATTATGATGCACACTTTAAGTAATTTTACGAAAGGATGTGGAGTAAATGAACATGAGACCATAACACATACGTAAACTCCAACTGCAATAATTTTAATGAGCTGTATGGCCATCTCGGAAACCCATCCCCCACCAGCAGCACCAGAACCCAAACAAAGGAAATCCATAATTTCAAAATATTTTAAAATGCATAAAACCAAACGAAATCCGAATAATTAGTAATATCAAACATAGCTAAGGACAAAACTACGATGGAGGGAGTTATTAAATCCTAAGTTTTTAGAATTAACATAAATTTAGATAATAGTTATTGAACAAACTGTACACATGAGATATTATCTCATGTACAAGTACACCATATCTAAGAAAAATAAAGAGCATACATCTCTACCACAGGGAATTGTTTTACCAACTACACAATGCAATGAAATACAAACTCACATTTTGTACAAAGTAGTCTCTCGCGCCATAATATACCAATTTTTTTTTGCATTTTTTTCATCAAAAATCAAATCGCAATGACATTCGGTGTTGTAATCTTTGTGATTTCGCATTTCAGCATTGAACATAGATGCAGTAAGACCTTGATTGTACCATTTGTTACTATTGTGGATAGATGTGGACTTACAACTAGCATTATTCAGGTACCTATCAACCCTCTCTGGGCTGTCCGGCCTTGGCCGCAGTATACAACTATTCACTGAAGAGTCGTCAACATCTTGAATTGAGAAGACATTGTTGCAATATTTTTTACGCTGTGATCATAAACTGTCTTTGGAAGCCTTATTAGGGTTTTTTTCTCACATTGCTTAAAAAAAACAAACTTTTTACCTGTATTCCAAGGGATGTAACCCTTCTTGAATCCATGCATTTTGCCATTTTGTTTTCTCTTTCTGCCCATTTTACAATAAAATGAATGCACTATTTGTTATGTTTTATACACCACAATAAAGAGAAATATATATTATTTCAATTTTTACTGGAATTTATTCTTGCTTTGTTGTATTTATTTGAATATTGTATCAGATTACACCCCCATCCTCCAACTCAGCACTTCCACATTATTTTATACCTGTGGAGATAAATTTCACGTAGGAAACTAGCACTAATTGGATTTATGATGGCATCTGGATTTTTTTATTTGTAAGTAAATTGTTTATTTTTTGATACATTTATTTGTGTGTCAATATTGTTGTTTTTGAAGTGAAAAATAACTTAAATTACAAAATAATCAAACTTTTTAGGACTTTTTTTAAATTTTAAAATTGAAAAACTAAAATTTGAATTTTTTTTTTTAAAAATGTGTCTAAATTAAACTTCTATATGTCATAGATCTATAGACATAGCAGAAAATATGACTTGCAATGTTTTTATCACTTTAATATCAGTTAATAATACAGTACCCGCGACAGAATATTTTCCCCTTTTTTATATAGGAAATGCATAGGAACACTGTCTCATTAAATTTGAATTTTTGTCAAAACCGAGTCAAATAGGCACTAGAAAATTTGAGGTTTTGCTGTTAATTGGACTGAAATCAAAGGAATGTCTTTATTTAAAGAAAATTCCTCTTAAAGGCATAACACCACTAATTCGTAAACCAGTAGGGCACATATATATATGAATATAGTTCTTATTTTGAAACGAAATAGTTCCGAAGAAGTGTCAATACCATTAGAGTCTGAATATATTGACTAATAAATATGAGTCTTTCTGGAAGTTTATCATGTTGGGATTATTTTGAGCCTAAATTGGCGGTTCGGTTCTCACTTACTTGGCTTCTTTTTGTATAACATTTAGAATTGTATAAGGACTAGCGGGGGTGTACTAATTCTGCCAAAAAGGTAGTTAGGAAGTACCTATCCATAGGTTTGTACACTTCCGGGAACCAGTTCGCTCTTATATGCAAGTTAAGGAGAGCTGATTTTTTCATGAGAGTTTGTCAAGATATGTATCTTCGATATTAGACCACTGTCACTCTTATTAAACTTTAGGTAAAAATTCTACAAAGGTTTAAACATGGGTAATTTTACATGGGAGTCTATGGGAGTCCGGATTAGTGGTGTTATACCTAGTAATGACGGCAATACTTTTCTGGGAGGTTGTCAACTTTCGATGCTTGTTGATCTCTTAAAAGTCTGGCACTGATACTCCTGGTCATAAATATGGAATATTTTTTGTTAAAAATGCCCGATGTATTTAAGGGTTGTTTGTTTTCGAAAATTCAAATTATCCTTTAAAAATCACTGAAATCATCACTCAAATTATTCCTGTACACGATTGACATCGAAAATTGCATTTTTGGGGAAATATTTGCACACACAATATAGATTTAGAAAATGTTCCGTTCGGTTTACACCAAAAGGAGTGGTCTGGCGGATTCGTAGAATCAGGAACTTTCGTACTTCACAGGTAGAAACAATGTTTAAAGCAAAATATTACACTTTCATCCACACACTTTTGTGCATAATGCTTCCAAACTCTAACTTTGGCTCAGAAAATATACGAGTATTCAATGTTTATGACCATGTTTATGACCAAGTGCATATTAATATTGTGATTTCAAATAATATATTAAATGAAAAAATCCAATTTTAAATGACACGATTTTTTTTCATTGCATGAAACATGATCCGACAAGAGCAAAAAGGCATAAAAATTACAAGTTAAGGGGGTATTGTTGTAAAAATGAAGCTACTCTATGCCAGCATAAAGTCAAAAGTTTCAGCTTTTACATTGTTTGGCTATTTTCCTCTACTAACAACATGCATTTTACAGTTTACCTGAATAGATTGTTTCTGTAAATGCTAGTGAACATCAAAGTGCAGTTAACTCTTGCCATATATATTTCGAGAAAAATCTTGGTAATTCACGGAACAACCAACTTCTATAGTACTATAACATAAAGAATTATGAAAACAAACAAAGAAATTTACATGATTACCTTTTTTCTGGGAATGGTGTCCTCATTAACCTTAAATGATTCTTGAAACTCAAAACTCAATCTGGTCAAACTTGAAGGTAAGCCATATTTTACTTGCATAAACAATTGCAAGAAGGATAATAAGAATAAAGACTAAAAAAACTCCACCTGGTGAAGTTTACGATGGAGAAGGAGGTGGGACAAATCACATTGGGACTTCTGGTATGTAACACTAAATTCTTTTTATCATGAGTAATGAAAATATATATGGTTAATAAATGGCGATCACAACTCTTTTCTAGATAATATATCATACCTTAAATGGTACGGGCGGGGCACCACCCCCAGGGGACTTCTTATATGCGTCATTCTTATCTAAATTTAAGAAAATTTATTTAAAACTGGGGAGTATCTCCCTCTTGCATAGCCCTGTCCTTAACTGATTTTTGCTTTTCTATTAAGATCCTATTTGGAGTAGTTTGTTCTCTTTCAACTATTGAATTCGATTTATGGATTTCCAAATGTTTTGATGTGATATGCACTGAAAAGGCATAATGTGTCGAATGGCCACATGCAGAAACCAAACTCATAGTAATTTCGGTACTTTGTTATTAAATATTTCTCGTGTCATGAATGATCAAAATATATATGATTTATGTGCATAAATCCTTGCAGGAAGGATAACAAGAATAAGTACTACAGAACCACCCCTGAAAACATCTACGATGTAGGAGAGGGAGGGGACACCTCCCCATTGCGACCTCTGGTATGTATCACTAAATTCATTTTATCATGAGAAATAAAAATGTATATTTGTTGAGGATCAGGATCACAATCATTTTTCTGGATAATATTTCATACTTTAAATGGTATGGGCGGGTCATCACTCCAAGGGACTTCTTAAGTACAGCTATTTGTAAGATCCAGGCAGGTGATAACATTTCGTGATTCATAACCTCCTCAGAATTTCATTATCATAAGTAAGTATGAAATGAAAATTTTTACTAAAATTTTTCCCATATTATGCATCGTTGCTATGGTAACCATTGTTGAGTTTTAGCTCCCAAAAAGGCAAAAAAGTCCATGAAAAAGTACAGAAAATGACATTTATTTATTTCATCCGTTTAAACACAGAAATTAAATTTTAAATACCATATAGTTTTCAGTATGCATATGACTACTAGTAAAATCTTATTTTATACTTGGTCTTTGAAAAAAGCCTTACTGTGATAAAATTCCGCCATCTTGAATTATGCTAGAAGTAAGCTTTTTCTTATTTTTTCGAAAAAGCTCAATTTAACCAATTTTCTTGATCATAGGAAAAAAGCTGCAGATACATATGTATGGAATATTCATTAAGGTGAAAAGTATTAGTTCTGAAATTTTAAAAACTGCAAAAAAATCATTGTTTTTTTTTTATTTTGTGGTTGGCATGGAAACAAAAAGGGGCAGATTTCATATAGAATTAAAAACTAATTACCCAACCACAAGCCACTTGATTGCTTTAATGTAGTCCAACATATGTTTTTCTTATCTTATTCTAATAGTGGAGAAATAAAGAAAAAACAGTCATGCGTTTTTTCCATAGTAACATATTTATGACCTTAGCAACCAGCCGTTATTCTAAAATTTAAGCATGAAAACCGCATATTTAGCTGCTTATTTTTCCTTGTGAAAAGTCAGGTATGTGTTTTATTATACCTTACTCAAATACAGAGATAATAAAGAAATTCCACAATATATTTCCATAGCAACAGTTTAAAGGTCCCTAGCAACACGCCTTTTCTTGGTTTCGATAATGGATTTACAAACTTAGCGACCAGTCTTTTATAACTATTTCATTGAGAAAATGGTTAATTAAAGCTCCTTACTTTTTCTCACAAAGAAGTGTAATAATAATTTGTTTTTAAATCAACTGACCCAAAGGGTCGCTGTGAGCTATTGGCATCACTAGGCGTCCGTCGTCCGTTAGCTTTTCACATTTTGACCTTCTTCGATACCACTGAAGCAAATTCAATCAAACTTTGTACATGAATAGTGTATTGAAGGTCTTTTACAAAGATTGCTCATTTCGTTCCAGTCCGATAAACAACCTGGCTGCCAGCGCAGAACATTTGATCCTATGAGAAAAATACAAAAATACCGGAGTTGCATAAAAGAACAGTAAATTTCGTTATGCTGTACACGTGTTTCAAGGAGTGACCTCTCATCAGCAGCATTAAAACCAGTGATATGGAAAGCCATAATCCAAACGTATTCCTGAAAGAAGTACTCATTTCCAAAAATATCGACATAGGAAGCCAAATCCAGTACCAAGGACATCTACCGAGTGCCATACACGGAATGAAGCCTCATTTTTTAAGTGGTTAGAATTTTGATAAATAAGTAAATACCGAAGTTACTGTCAATTTAATTTCTGCATATGCGCATTTCGACAACTTATGTTTCTTCAGTGCAGATAAAATCTAAACGTTTGGAAGACCATCAACTCAAAAGATGTTTAAAAACTGATAGAGAACAAATATCCAATATGATCTAAATGTTAAGCCAAAATCAGCTAAGGACAGAGCTTTGCATGAGGGAGATACTCCTTAGTTTTTAACAAAATTTATAAAAATTTAGATATTGCAAGGTTCCAAATAGTATCCTTTCGGGTCAGCACCGAAGTACTGACTACTGGGCTGGTGAATACCCTCGGGGAATAACAGTCCACCAGCAGAGGCATCCACCCAGTGGTAACAAATAACTAAATACCGAAGTTACTGTCAATTTAATTTCTGCATATGCGAATATCGACAACTTATGTCTCTTCAGTGCAGATAAAATCTAAACGTTTGGAAGACCATCAACTCAAAAGATGTTTAAAAACTGATAGAGAACAAATATCCAATATGATCTAAATGTTAAACCAAAATCAGCTAAAGACAGAGCTTTGCATGAGGGAGATACTCCTTAGTTTTCAACAAAATTTACAAAAATTTAGATATTGCAAGGTTCCAAATAGTATCGGCTTTCGGGTCAGCACCGAAGTACTGACTACTGGGCTGGTGAATACCCTCGGGGACTAACAGTCCACCAGCAGAGGCATCGACCAAGTGGTAAAAACAGTAAATTTCTATAACACGCAAGGTAAAGATTTTCATGTCAGACAAGTCTGACTATAGGGCTGGTGTATACCCTCGGGGACCACTGGTCCACCAGCAGTGGCATCGGCCCAATGGTTCAAAATACAAAAATACCGGAGTTGCATAAAAGAACAGTAAATTTCGTTATGCTGTACACGTGTTTCAAGGAGTGACCTCTCATTAGCAGCATTAAAATGAAATATGGAAAGCCATAATCCAAAAGTATTCCTGAAAGAAGTACTCATTTCCAAAAATATCGAAATAGGAAGCCAAATCCAGTATCAAGGACATCTACCGAGTGCCATACACGGAATGAAGCCTCAGTAATTTTTAAGTGGTTAGAATTTTGATAAAAAAATCATCCTTTTCATCATCTGCTGTACTAGAATGATATATGGAAGGTCCATCACTTAGATTGCTCATTTGGTTTCGGTCCGATGAAAAACATTTCCACCAGCAATTTACACTAATAAAAACTGAAACCCATTTGAAAATAATTTCTTTTATTACTCTGAAACCATTGCAGCAAATGTGGGGGAAATGTATGGAAGATACTTTACAAGATTTGAGGGTACACCTCCCTGGGTCCAGAGTACAAACAGAATTTTAGATAAAGTCCAGAGTACATTTTTTTTTAAATATTTTTTTAATTTGAAGTACAAGTCCAAAATGCTATGACTTTTGAGTCCGTGGAGCCGTGACATTTTTATTGATATTCACTATGGTTAATTAGTTATACTATAAAATTATCTTTCATTGTAATTTTTTTAATGATTCAACATGTGAATTTAAAAGGTAAAATTCCATTTAAATCTCCTAAAAAACAAAACTGTTCATGTTACACCAGCTTCTGACTTACGAGTGGCATTTGTCCATTACAAGTAACCTCATACCTTGTTTACAAGCTTCGCTTTTGTGTAAGTACTTATAATCAGGTTTGGAAATGTTATGTTGATTTCAAATCTTTTTTCTCTCCAAAGATGTGTTTGAAACTAAAAAAAACTGATGAAGCTGCATATTAAAGTTATTCCATTTTACTTTTGATAGGTACAACTTAACAGACCAGTGGAAACGTGGGTGCCATTATCAATTTTCTATGAATGCGTATTAAAAAAAAACTTAAACTTAATGTGTTGCCCGAAATTGTTGAAAAATGGGCATTTTCTACATTTCAAATTTGTCCAAAGTTCACTGTTAAATCGTTATGCATGCAAAATCTGGAGGATATATCTGCAGACATGCCTATTAATTGTTCTTAGGGATATATAAGTTGTCTTAAAACATTGCTTAGAAACACATGGAGTGTTAAATGTGAGTCTAAATACAAACTTTCTATCTATACATCGTTTATTGCCAACAATTCATTTTTTTTTTAATTATTTACATAAAATTGTTCAAAATAAAGAAATACAATAATATAAATTTATTACCCAAAATTAACCTAAAACAATTATCAATCCCGTATTAATTATTTCCCATACCAAATTCTTGAACAGCGTATTGGTTTTAAATCTAATTCTAAAATTCACATGAATTGTAAACATTTATTTTTATTTATTTACATTCTGAATGTCATTTTCTGAGCAATAATGAATAATCAAATTACAAAACAAGGAGGTGAGACAGCCACAATACACGAAAATAAAAAGACGACATTAAGAACTAAGGAACTCATAGTGTGAACTCCCATGAAAACCGTTAGTCACATCAGGTGCTCCGAAACGGTAAGCATGTCCTGCTCCAATAGTGACACCCGTCACACTATCATCGATTCAATCTTTGTAAAAGACCTTCCAAACATCATTCCTGTACAAAGTTTGATTGAATTTACTTCCGTGGTTTCAGAGAAGGTCAAAATGAGAAAAGCTAACGGACGGCGGACAGACAACGGACGCCAAGTGATGGCAATACCCTTTGGGTCAGGTGAGTTAGAAAACAAATTATATTACACTTAGGAAGGAGCTTAACTTACCTTTTTCTTAATGAAATAGTAATAAAAGGCTGGTCGCTTAGTGTGTTATCAAAAACAAGAAAAGGTGTGTTGCTAGGACATAAACTGTTGCTATAGAAATAATATAGTGGAATTCATTTATTATCTCTGTATTTGAGTAAGGAATAAGAAAACACATATCTGACTTTTCACAAGGAAAAATAAGCAGCTAAATATGCAGTTTTCATGCTTAAATTTCAGAATAACGGCTGGTTGCTAAGGTCATAAATATGTTACTATGGAAAACACCTCATGATTGCTTTTTCTTTATTTCTCCCCTATAAGAATAAGATCAGAAAAACATATGTTGGACTACATAAAAGCAATCATATGGCTTGTGGTTGGGTAATTAGTTTTTAATTTTATATGAAATATGCCCTTTTTTTGTTTCCATGACAACCACAAAATTTGAAAAAACCCAATGATTTTTTTTTTGCAGTTTTTAAAATTTCAGAACTAATACTTTTCACCTCAATAAATATTCCATACATATGCATCTGCAGCTTTTTAAACCTATGGTCAAGAAAATTGGTCAAATTGAGCTTTTTCCAAAAAAAAATGAGAAAATGCTTATTTCTAGCATAATTCAAGATGGCGGAATTTTATCACAGTAAGGCTTTTTCAAAGACCAATTATAAAATAAGATTTTACTAGCAGTCATATGCAAACTGAAAACTATATGGTATTAAAAATATAATCTATGTGCATTAACTGTTGAACATAAAAGACGGTTATTTTCTTTATTTATTTCGCCCCTGACGTAGTTGGGACGACATATTGTTTTTTGTCCGTTTCTCTATTATTATCCGCTTTCTTTCTTCCAATGATTTTTATCCGGCTTCGTTCTCAGAGATGCTTGGACAAAATTCATTCATATTTTGCACAAAGTTGGACGAAATTATGAAATTGTGTCTCCACTGGCCAAGATTTTCAAAATGGCTGCCCTTTCTAAAATGGCCGCCATTCTATGTGACGACCTGAAAAAATTTAAGATTCAATATCTCTGGAAATGCTTTTCAGAAATTGATCATATTTTCATAAATGTTCAATAAGATGAGACAAAGGAATTTACGCAAAGAAATTTTTCAAAATGGCCGCCATTTCCAAGATGCCCGCCCAAAATACGTAAAAATTTCAACCGATTTCAATGAAAATTGATATTTATGCAGATTTGGACACTGCGAACAAGATGGCACAATCAAATTGGCTGTCAGGGGCGACATCAGCTACTGCTTGCAGTTGCAAATCTAGTTTTTAGCTATTTGTGGCCTGTTTAGTTGTCAAAATTCGCCAATGGTTACCATGGCAACGATGCATAATATGGATAAAATAAAAGTAAAAAATTTCGTTTTATACTTATCTATTTTAAATTTCAAAATATTTTGAAATTCTGAGGGGAGGGGGCATGAATCACCCCCAGCCTGGTTCTTACAAATAGCTGTACTTAAACGTCTAAATCAATTTTTCTTGTTATGAGTAATCAAAATATATATGATTTAGGATGGCGATCTTAGCCGTTTGTAAGATACACTTGTGATATTATCTTCTTTAAATGGGGAAAGGGACAACATCCTAGGGGACTTGGATATAGGTAAACCAATCCTCTTGTTATTAGCAGTCAAAGAAATATATATATATACATATATATATATATTTCAGTTTGAACAATGTGAATAGTATTTATACTCGTGCTATTCACATTGCTCAAACTGAAAGTGTATTAATAAACCATATTGTGTGTATCTGTTTAGATCTAGCACAATAGGGACTCTATATATATATATATATATATATATATAAAACTTTCAGTATGAACAATGTGAATAGCACTAGTATAAATACTGTTTATATTTCAACTCTATCCGAGTCTTTCTCAAACCAACAAAATATATAATAAATCAATAAACTATTTGACCTGCATTCAAAACCAACAGATGCACACGCTTATCTGCTGCCTAGTAGTTGTCACCCACGACATTGTATAAATGCGGTACCGTATGGTCTGTCAACTCGAATACGACGTATCTGCTCAAAAGAGCAAACATTTAAACAAAGGAGCAAAGAACTTAAACAACATCTTGTTAACAGGGGCAATAAAGGAAAAGATATTGAAAAAACAATCCAAAAAGTGTAATCAATCGATCGAACTCAATGATTACTGTATCGGGGCAAGAAGAAGAAAAATTCTCGTATCCCGTGGGTGACTACATTCCATCCCAAGTTGCCACACCTGTCTGATATATCCCGCGAATGTATGCCTATTCTCCATGCGTCAACTAAAATGAAAGCCCTCTTCCCTGAACCCCCGCTTGTATCTTTTCGTCGTCCCAAAAACCTGCTAGACATTCTCGTTAGGGCTAAACTACCTTCGGCCGAGATAGGCCAGTTTACAACATGCCGTGATAGACGTTGTAAATTGTGCAAATACAGTTCCACAACTGAAACTTTCCAAAGTACAGCTACCGGTGATATTTTCAAAATCTTTGGACAATTATCATGTAAATCGCCCAATGTCATCTATCTGGTTACATGTTCT
>MJUU01041574.1:2646-14737 GCA_002080025.1 Modiolus philippinarum
AAAATAATCTTATATGTAATTTGAATTTATTTTCAGAAACTGTGACCTTGACCTTGAGGGTTCCAACCCGGAAATCAATAGGGTTCTGTCTTGAGTGCTAAATAAGTATGTGACCAAGTTTGGTTTTGATCCGATGCAGGATACTCAAGTTATTATCTGGAAACCAAAATACATTTTAGTCTATTTTTAGCAACTGCGACCTTGACCTTTGGGTAGCAGCCTGGAAATCAATAGAGTTGTCTCAGGTGATAAGTAAGCATGTGAGCAAGTTTGGATTTGATCTAAAGCAGAAAACAGAAGTTATCATCCAGAAACCAAAATTTTATTGAAATTTAGTATATTTTTTGCAACTGTGACCTTGACCTTGAGGGTACTAACCTGAAAATCGATAAGGTTCTGTCTCTAATGATAAGTAAGCATGTGACCAAGTTTGGTTTTGATTCAATGCAGGATACTCAAGTTATCATCTGGAAACCAAAATTTTATTGAAATTTTAGTCTATTTTAGCAACTGTGACCTTGACCTTGGGGGTACCAACCAGAAATTCAAAAGGGTTCTATCTAGGGTGATAAGTAAGCATGTGACCAAGTTTGGTTTTGATCCAATGCAGGATACTCAAGTTATCATCCGGAAACCAAAATTTTATTAACATTTTAGTCTATGACCTTGACCTTGGGGTACCAACCTGAAAATCGATAGGGTTCTGTCTTGGGTGATAAGTAAGCATGTGACCAAGTTTGGATTTGATCCGATGTAGGATACTCTAGTTATCATCCAGAAACCAAAAAGATGGACGTACAGACAGATGTACGAATCAGGGTAAACCTTAATGCCCCGACCGCCTAGCGGCGGAGGCATAAAAAAGGAAAACAAAAGAAACCCTTCTCAGTCTTCCCAATAAAAATTTTGAATTCGTTTTTCTAAATATTTGACTAATGGATCTATTTTTTTTACTTAATTTCATCTACAAAAATTAAATACTAGTAAGTATTTGAAAGGTGAACAGATGTTTTGTATCTTACTACAATTATTAATTATCTCATTTTCCTGAAAATATTTGACAGGGATAAAAATATGTCCATTAAATGTACAATTATAAAGTAATGAAGTGTTCTAAAAATTTTATATTTATAGTTTTAAACAAATAAATTTAATTCATAAATACTAGTAAATAAAAATGTTATGTATATATCTGGAATAAATACAGCATTTATAATAATTAGGACATACATACATGACATACAATGTATATTATCCATTTCATTATCATTGGTAATAAAACAATTGACATACAAAACTAGATGTGACTAGATATGACAGTACAAATGAATGTCCTCGCCAGCAAATAATTGTAATTAAAAAAAATCAAAGAATTATGATCAAACTAGAACTTGAACTATAAGTAATCAGGGTAAACTCATGTACATTTAGTATCAGATAATTGTTAATATAAAACTTTTACTTCCAGAATTTTTTCAAGACCAAAATACCATAACTACAAAACTGGACGGACTTAAACATGACTATAATTCCATCTTTAACTTATCAAGGTTAACTCACATAACAAATATCAAGTCACTTACTTAAGTGGTCTATGAAAAAAATCCCAAAAATCTTTTTACATGAAATTTTAGAGTCCAAAGGGCACTATATTTTTGTTACACTTGAAAAAATTGAATCTGCATGTACATAAAGCTCAAACTTGATCTGTAACTCATTAACACTGTACTAACTTCAAAATATCAAGTCAATATCTTATGAGGTCTCTGAAAAGGTTTGTTACTTGCAAACAGCTTATTACTAAGAGCATTTCTAATCCTCGTATTTACAGTAATGTTGTTAAAAAATGCCAGAAACTAATTAAAAATCCAGAAAAGCTGGGACGTAACTTACATTCTTTATGTAATAGGGGATACTGACAAGATACTCTGCTTTCATCTGTAAATTAGCTTTGAGATCTAGTGACCTGAAAATTTTAAATACATACTGGCCTCTCACTGATACTGCTGATGTCTACTGAAATATATGATGATTCTTGACCAAATCCTGCNTAGCGGCGAGCACCCCTTGACCCATCTTTCAAAATTATGTATTGTCATATTCTCTCCTTTCAAGATTGTGGTCATGGAGTAAGTAGTCTACCTGTATTGGGTTTTATTCGTATGTTTACTAAACTATAGGGAAGCGGGACAGATAAAGGGGAGGTTTGGGTACCCATAAACCTGTTAACCCCACCGCTGGCTTTTGTTAGTGCTGGTACCAAGTCCGACTGTCCCGAGTTCCTATTGTTGTCTATGTTTGTCTTTTGTCTAATTTGTGTTTTCCTGTGTAGTTCACTAGCAGATTGTGGCATGTATTTATAATTTTCAGCCATTGTAGGTATTTCCTGTTGTCCGTTTTATTTCATTTGTTGTAGAATGAAGGAATAATAGAAAGACAACATGATGGACAAGGGTACATTATATATAAACTTTGATGCAGGGACATAAAAATATACATTTCATTATTCAATACACTGAAAATTATTTATACAAAAATATACAAATCATTTTCCCTGAGTCTACAAAAAAAAATCTCAAAACTTCTTAATTAATCTATGAAACTTGCAGTTATATGCTTTTGGTTTAAAAAAAAATATATAATCTATTTCAGTAGGAAAATTTGCGAGAATGTTAAGTTATAACAAATGACACTTGCCAAGTAAAATGACTAAAAATGCTTTGGTGTTGTATATCGATGATCTCTTTAATTTGCTACGGGCAAACTCAGTTTGAGTTTAAATTCTGGTATCAATTTCTGAAGATTCTTTTTTTTTGTTTGAAAATAACTATATGCTGAAGTTACTGTGAATTTATATTCTGCATATGCGCATTTCCACAACTGTTGTCTCTTCATTATTTATTATTAAAAGGACTACCTTACAATTCGCTTAAAATATATTAAAATATTCAAAAGTCAGGGCAAAAAATCATGTTGTAAACAGCATTTTAGCATGTAGTTTGCATGTTACCTATATGAATTGAATAAGATTTTCAGGATATTAATTGGATACTTTAAACCAGGAAATTTTTGCTCCATCATTTTTTTGCAGTTTTCTAAATAAAAAATTGTTCATTTGTGCAGTCATCAATTTGTGGTTATGGGTGTAGCTGCTTATTCATAAAAATTTTCATGTTAGTTTTATTTTCGCCTTTCAGGCCTTAACGTAAAAATATACTACCACCAAATTTTCCCTTTTACTGTTATAATATATCAATTTAAATCTATCCTTCAATAATTCATTGAAAATGTCATATCTGCATATAGCAACATGTATTTTCTATCTACAATACCCACAGAAGTTTCATGGAAAAGTTTTGGCTTTCTTTAAAGATGGATAGAGGTAGTCATTATCATCTAGACGTCTCTTTCTGTGGTCAATTTTCATTAACGGAAATACACATAATTCAGATGAAACTGATGCAATGCGTTTAAATTTCAAAGGTTTCAGTCTAATGAGGTTTAATTTTTCTGATGCTGGTATTTCATTATTATAAAGTAATGACAGGGAAGGGGATATACTTAATTGTGTTGATTTCATTGGTATTTCACAGTTTTCTACTTCACATATTTCCAATGACTGACATGCATCACCAACATCTCTTGCACAACTTTCTCTTTCCAGTGATTGACATGCATCATCAACATCTGAACAACTTTCTCTTTCCAATGACTGACATGCATCATTAACATCTCTTGAACAACTTTCTCTTTCCAATGACTGACATGCATCATCAACATTTAAACAACTTTCTCTTTCCAATGACGAACATGCTACATCAACATTTGAACAACTTTCTCTTTCCAATGACTGACATGCATCATAAACATTTGAACATCTTTCTCTTTCCAATGATGAACATGCTACATCAACATTTGAACAACTTTCTCTTTCCAATGACTGACATGCATCATCAACATTTGAACAACTTTCTCTTTCCAATGACTGACATGCATCATCAACATTTGAACAACTTTCTCTTTCCAATGATGAACATGCTACATCGACATTTGAACAACTTTCTCTTTCCAATGACTGACATGCATCATCAACATTTGAACGACTTTCTCTTTCCAATGATGAACATGCTACATCCAAATTTGAACAATTTTCCTTTTGTAATGACTGAGATACATGGCTAACACTAACATCTACATTATTGCCTATACTTATATTACATGATGAAGAATCTTCATGATCAATTTTGTTTTGTTCATCAATATCTACAATTTTTGAACAACCAACAAACTGCATGTTTTCTTTAGCTTCACCATCTTGTTTATGTTTCTGTACAGTTTCTTCTTTTCTATGTACATTAGTGTGTGCATTTGGTGGCATAATTTCTTTCAATTCTTGCTTTTGCTTTCCAAGTTGTCCGCCATCATTTTTCATTTCGGTATTTGATATTTTCTTAAAAGACTTTTTCATTTGATTTAATTGAGTTTCAAATTCCTGACAAGATTCATTTAGCTGAGATTTTTGTGGAGTGTTAAAGACAACACCTAAAGATATACTTTTCTTCTTTTTAACAGAGAATACATTACACTGCTGCCTCTTTTTTCTAGTAGCTTTCTTCATAAAAGTTGTCATTGGCAGGGACATAAATTTCTTTACTGTCGGCGGGACTGTAAATTTTTGGCTTGGTTCCTTTGACAGATATTTGTGAAGACAAGACATATCAGAACGATCGGCAAGTTTACCAAATATCCCTTCTCTTTGTCTTTCATTGACAATTGGCTGAATAAATTTAGGCTGAACCCTTTCAACGAAATTGCAAATTTCTTCAAAACTACTGTGATCAGAATATGGTACAATGTGAATGTTTGGCGAGTCTTCATAAGGGGTACATCCAAGTCCAGTATATAAACATGTAGGCAAAATTGCCAAGGTTGGCTCAAAGTCATTCCAACCAATTACATTTGATTTTGTCACAGTATGAAATGGTACAATTCGAATTTTGCAGTCCATGTCATCAACACAAAAAACATTTGGAAGACCAAGAATTTCAGCAGTCTTATACATGGACGATGAAACAGAAATCCATTCCTGAAATTTCTCTGCAATTTTAACAAGTAAATCTTCTTTTCCTAACTTTCTCATTCCAATAATAATTCTGTGATCACTATGTTCCTGAACTAATGAAATAATTTTATTAACAGCCTCTTCTCGGGATGGAAAAACACACTCTGGTGCACAATATGTATTATCTAGAAAAAGGACATCAATATTTGAACAGTTAGACAATGGTGTGTCTATAAACATAGAATCACAATGTCGAAAATCTCCAGTATATAATATTTTACCAAAATAACCTTCAAACAGAAACATAACAGATCCAGGACAATGGTTAGCATCAACTATACTAACCACCATTTGTTCTTGTTTTTCTTCATCCAAGAAAATTATGTGATTCCTGTTGATTTCTAAAGTGTGTACAAGTTCCTCCCTGACATTTAACTTTTCAATAAGAAGTTTAGCTGTAATTTCTGAACAGTATATGTTGTACTGCCAGGATGATGAAAGTCCAACAGTATGGTCTCCATGGAGATGGGTTAGGAAAAAGAATTTTGCCGATGGACAATCCCTCTTCTTCCAGAAATCAACAGCAATTGGGGTGCCTGGAATTATATGTCCATTCATAACCGGGACAATGTTGCTGTAACCGGGCACAGTGTCAAAAATTTGACAAATTGCTGTATCTAAATATACATGTATGAAGGCACCACTGAAATAAAAAAAAAATCATTAATGTTAAAAATCAAAATGACTATGCTGGAATCACTTCAAATCTAACAAATATAATGAGTTTTATGCATATAAAACAAAACAATAACATGCAGTGATGATTTCTTTTGATCTCTGACCCCGTTCACTCTTACAATATTTGAATCGATCATGTTTGATTCCAATCTGTTTTAGCTGTTTATACTATAAAAAGATTGATTGCAATCGATCTTATTTGGTCCAATAAAAAGGTGGTGTTATAAAGATTGATTCAAATAGAGACGATTATCGCCTTGGTGTGAACAGTAAAGATCAATTGCAATCAATGGAAGTGCTTTGAAAAAGCATGCGATCGATCACAATCATATCTAATGAGAACATCACACCTGAATGCGATCAATCGCAATCCATTCAGGTGTTTTATATGTGAACATAAACAGGTTTTAAAAGAATTGATCTTAATTTGGATTGATCGCATATATTTCTAATGTGAAAACGTTCTATGTTAGATTTTTCAAACAAAATATATGGCACAACAAGATACAATACCATTAGTCAATTCATACATTTTTAGAAAATCATATCCAATTTTGAAATAAATGCTATGGTTTCTCTCTGCTCAGGCCATTTATGTGTTAAAGTGACAAAATGATGAAAAAAGTCTCATTATATGTACTTTCAAATGATGAAAAGAACAATTAGTATTAAACAGATGTGCAGATCAATGGCACTGGTGATAAAACTCAACCAGTTACACAACAGACCCTTTCACGATAACTGGGCTTCTACAATTTTGAGTGGAAAATAAAAACAGTTCCCTCAAAAATGACGTCATAGGACAATCAATCAAGATGTCACATATATTATGACATTGCATTTTACCCACTAAAACGCATATGAGCGCATGTGCAAAATTCAGGACCGCAGTTATCGTGAAAGGGTCTATAACTGCCTCATATCAACTCTATCTAATACATATGTATTTATAACTAATATTGCAGTAAAAAATGCTTGTTCTCCAAGTCAAGAACCAAAAGAGAACTGGAAATTTGACCAATGCTTGATGAAAACAATAGTGTTGTTCTATTGCTTGGCTTTACAGTGTATTGGCATAGATTGTCTTGTGTACTTTTAATACACATCTTTTCATTGTCTATTCAATTATTTTTACTATTTTTGCCTTGATAAAATTTCAATTTCAACTACAATAAAGCAAGACATTGTGTAACTTTATGTTTGTCTTTAGTTTTGATTTTCATACATGTGCATTGTAATAACAGTAATGATAAAGAAAAAATACTGCTGTTTCTTTGTTTTGTCTTCAAATAACAAAATAAGATACGTTAATAAACAGACAAGTACATGTCTGTCTCTTAAGGATGTACCCTGGTGAGGAGCCAAAATTTCAAAATTTTTAAAACCTTGATTTTTGCAATGTTCTTACCCTATAAATTAAATATATAAGAAAAATTCATAGGTTGCTGTGCAAATAATTTTGCTACAGACATTTGAAACTGACCAATTTTAGCACTTTTGCACATTTTTATGCATTTTCGCCCATTTTTTGACTATTTTCATTGAAAACATGAAGTTGCACACGTTGTCGTGCTAGGTATACCCCCACCCATTGAAATAAATCATCCCAGCAGTAGCTGAGAAAAGTGCGACAAAAATTTTCACTATGTTCAATAAAGGGAAAAATGGCTAAGTCCCACTTAACCCTTTCCTTCATAACGACGCCTTTGGACGCCTCTAGGTCCCCCCTTTTAAGAGCTATGGGAGGGTGTTGTATTAGACCTTAGGATGAGGATATGGGCTTATTGAACAGAATATAACTTGGGCAAAAAAATTGAGTGTTTTTCGCGCGTGATTGGGGACCAGAAAGATATGTCGAGGGGGGTCACCAGACCAAATCTAGGGCTTATCTACATCATGAAATAGTGCTAGCTATTCCTCAATACATATATTTTGAAGTTTAACCTTGCTTAGGCATGTGCAAGTAACATTTTATTTTTAAAAAAAATTTAAAGTATGTTTTGAAGGGAAAAAATGCAAAAATATGAGTTTTTTTACAATTTTGAGGTCCCCTGCTGTCTCCATGGCAACCAGTACCAGGGTTTTGGAACCTGTTTTCCAAAGACCACTGACAGGTGTCCAACTGTGCCAAGTGCCAAGACTCTGACTTGCAATACAATAATTTTGGAGCATTCTAAACACTGGGTCCCATTTCCTTGTGCAAGAAATGCCCTTTTGGAACCATTTTTATGAAGGAAAGGGTTAATGGAGAAAAAATGAAATTCAATAAAATTGGGAAAATGACCATTTTTTGGTGATAGTACTTCAAAACTATTAGTTTTATCATGATTTTTGGCTTTTTTGACAACTTTTTTTTTTCCTGTTTCCCTGTTAATGGAGAAAAAATGAAATTCAATAAAATTGGGAAAATGACCATTTTTTGGTGATAGTACTTCAAAACTATTAGTTTTATCATAATTTTTGGCTTTTTTGACAACTTTTGTTTTTTTTCCTATTTCCCTGTTAACCCTTTCCTTCATAATGACGCCTTTGGACGCCTCTAGGTCCCCCCCCTTTTAAGGGCTATTGGAGGGTGTTGTATTAGACCGTAGGATGAGGATATGGGCTTATTGAACAGAATATAACTTGGGCAAAAAAATGAGTGTTTTTCGCGCGCGATTGGGGACCAAAAAGATATGTCTGGGGGGTCCCAGAGGTTGGATGTGCCCCCCTCTGTCTGGGGGTTCGAAGGGGGGTTAACACCCCCCGCCGCCAGACCAAATCTAGGGCTTATCTACATCATGAAAAAGTGCTAGCTATTCCTCAATACATATATTTTGAAGTTAAACCTTGCTTAGGCATGTGCAAGTAACATTTTATTTTTAAAAAAATTTTAAAGTACTGGGTATGTTTTGAAGGGAAAAAATGCAAAAATATGAGTTTTTTTTACGAGTTTGAGGTCCCCTGCTGTCTCCATGGCAACCAGTACCAGGGTTTTGGAACCTGTTTTCCAAAGACCACTGACAGGTGTCCAACTGTGCCAAATGCCAAGACTCTGACTTGCAAGACAATAATTTTGCAGCATTCTAAACACTGGGTCCCATTTCCTTGTGCAAAAAATGCCCTTTTGGAACCATTTTCATGAAGGAAAGGGTTAACAGGAAGTTGATATCATTAGGCAACCAAAATGGGAGACGACACATTCCTCCTATATATAAAGTCAAATACCACATTTGAAATAAATCGGCCCAGCAGTAGCTGAGAAAAGTGCGACAAAAATTTTCACTATGTTCAATAAAGGGAGAAATGGCTACGTCCCGCCAAACAGGAAGTCGACATCATGAGGTGACCTGAATTGCAGACAACGCATTCCCCCTATATATAAAGTCAAATACCAAATTTGAAATAAATCGGCCCAGCAGTAGCTGAGAAAAGTGTGACAAAAATTTTCACTATGTTCAATAAAGGGTAAAATGGCAAAGTCCTGCAATACAGGAAGTTGATATCATAAGGCAACCAAAATGGGACACGACGCATTCCCCCTATATATATAAAGTCAAATACCAAATTTGAAATAAATCGGCCCAGCAGTAGCTGAGAAAAGTGCACCGAAAATTTTCACTGTGTTCAATAAAGGGAAAAATGGCAAAGTCCCGCCAAACAGGAAGTTGATATCATAAGGCGACCAAAATATAAGACAACACATCCCCCCTATATATAAAGTCAAATACCAAATTTGAAATAAACCGGCCAAGCAGTTGCTGAGAAAAGTGTGACAAAAATTTTCACTATGATCAATAAAGGGAAAAAATGGCTAAGTCAGCCAAACAGGAAGTCGATATCAAAAGGAAACCAAAATGGCATATGACACTTTCCCCCCATATATGAAAACAAATACCAAATTTGAAATAAATTGGCCCAGCAGCAGCAGAGAAAAATGAGATAAAGTTGGGACGGACGGATGGACAGAAGGACAGATGGACGGACATTCCGATACACCCACTCACGAGTTGGGGTATAAAATCTAGCTTAGAGTATTTAACTTTTCTCATACTTTCTGAAAAGGTGTAGATAGAAGGAATGAACAAATTCAGCCCCCAAAAATCATATGTTGGTGTTGATATAAGAAAGTTTTGTCCCATTTTAAGGCTTTTTAGGGACTATTTCAGCATTTCCATATTTCCCTAAAAATGCAGAATTTCTAATTTTTTTATACAGCTAATGGTTTAAACTTCATTTGTTTTGTTATCTTTTATTGCAAAAATATATAACACTATTTTTAAAAAAGCAAACATAAATTACAAATGTATACATAGTTGGTAAAACAGGATAAATGATAGTCACTAAAGCATGCAATGTACCTGGGTAGGTCATAAAATGAAATGAACATGGACACCTAATTGTTGGGGCTTAGGGGTATACTTATAAGGGTGAACATGAATGCAATGAGGCAATATTATGAAGATATCATGTATAATTGCTGAGCAATGGACCTGAACACAAAACTTAACCCATGTCACGCAAGTATGAGATGTAGGTCATGGACACCTCATTGCTGGAGATTTATGTAGTAATCATTTAGATGAATATTTTAATGCCATATCATAAAGATATCAAGTATAGTTTATGAAAAATGGATCTAAACACAAAATTCAATCAAAGTCACTCAACCATGAAATGTAGGTCATGGACAAATAATTGTTGATGCTTTGGGTAGTACTCATAAAGGTGAATGATATGATGAAATATCATACAGATATCATGTATAGTTGTTGACAAATGGACCTAAATGCAAAATTAAACCAAAGTCACTCAACCATGAAATGTAGGTCATGAACACTTAATTATTGGTGGTTTGGGTAGTTCTCATAAAGGTGAATATTATGAGGCAATATTATAAAGTTAACTTGTATAGTTGCTGAAAAATGTACCTAAACGCAAAATTTAACCAAAGTCACTCAAGTGTGAAATGTAGGCCATGGACACCTAAATGTTAGTGTTTTGAGTACAGTACAGCCAGAGACTTACCATGATAAATCACTGTGATAGACATATCACTCTAATTTTTTTAATGAATATATCTTTTTTCCTGATTGTTCTATCCACATAATTTCTTTTGCATATCAAGTGGTAGAATGCATCACTCTAAATGCAAAAGAAAGCATGTTGATAGATCGAACAGGAAATAAAATGTACACATTTCACTAAGCAGAGTGATACGTCTATCACAGTAATTTATCACGGTAAGTCTCTGGCTGTACTGTAGTACTCATTAAGATGCATGTTATGATGCAATATCATAATGGTATCATGTATAGTTGATGAGAAATGGACCTTAACCCAAAATTTAACCAAAGTAACTCAACCATGAAATGTATGTCATGGACACTAATTATTGGTGCATTTGGTAGTACTCATAGAGGTGAATTTTATGATTCAATATTGTGAAGATATCACTTCAGGTTACTAAACTATGGACCTAAATGCAAAAATCAAAAGCGGGACATACAAACGGACAAGGGTAAATCTATATGCCCCTTCTACTTTCGTGGCAGGGCATAAACATGGGTAAAGGCAATCTTTAGTTATCATTCAACATAGAAAATGCTGACGGACAGACAGACAGGCTGATTACTACAGGGTGCCGCCATTTAATGGCGAGGCCCTAATAATTAAGGTCTTGTAGTTGTATGAAATGGGAATAAAGGGCTACGCCGAGCGCAGCATGATACGACCGCAGCATGTCGACCACTGAAATTTAAACAAAAGTAGTTCAAAGTTAATGTGGACACAGTAAAGAGATTGACACAATAATTAGATGGACACAAAAAGAAGCTTGACACAGTTATTAGCTAGGAACAAAATAGGGAAAAATTCAACCCTTTTGATCACTTATTGATGAAAAAAACATGAGAGCTATGCAAAATATGTACTATCAACTAAAACTTTACATCCATTTTTAGAATTTTAGAAATTCAAAAAATAAAAAAATTCCATTGAAATCCGATGAAAAATAAATTTTTACATATCAAGAAAAATTGCAATTTTGGCCCCTTTGGCCCCTTGTAGCATGGAAACGGTAAGAGCCACGCCAAATCCGTTGCCATATCCCTGAAAGCTTAGATCAAGAGGAATCCAAAGAAAAAAATCCCATTGAAATCCGATGAAAAATAAAGATTTGACATATTTAGAAAAATTGCAATTTTGGCCCCTTTGACCCCTTGTAGCTCGGAAACCGTAAGACCTACACAAAATCCGTTGGCATATTGCTGAAAGCTTAGATCAAGACGAATCCAAAGAAAAAAATCCCAT
>MJUU01041578.1:7789-63387 GCA_002080025.1 Modiolus philippinarum
GAGTTCCTATCGTTGTCTACGTTTGTCTTTTGTCGTATACGTGTTTTTCTTGTGTAGTTCCCTTACAAATTGTTGCATGTAATTATAATTTTCAGCCATTGTAGGTGTTTCCTGTTATCCATTTTTAAACTTGTTGGTATGTATGTGAGTATGTATGTCAGTATGTATGTATGTTGGTATGTCGGTATGTGTATGTATGTTGGTATGTATCTGTATACTAGTATGTATGTTGGTATGAATGTCAGTTTGTATGTCGGCATGTCAGTATGTATGTATGTCGGTTTGACAGTATGTATGTCGGTATGTATGTAAGTACGTATGTATGTCAGTATGTGTGTATGTCGGTATGTATGTAAGTATTTCATTACTTATGTATGTCTGTGTAAACCAATATGTAAGATTCAAGCCTGTTCTGTTAATATTTTTTTATTCATGAGTTTTCAAGGAAAATGGCATCGTGATATTGTACAGAGAAATTATTGCCAAAGCTTTGACGAAAGTTGTCCCCCTAATAATGAATCTTGTGCATCTTATTTTCATGAATTAAACAAAAATGTGCAAAGTTGCTTTAAATGTACTATTTTGACCATGTGCATGATAAAATTTTCATTTCCTTTGTTCAGTTTTTAAGTTAAATTTCCTTTATTTAATTATGATGTATGTGGTAAAAGTACAGACACAAGTGTTGCCTTGGGTTGCTTTTTGTGCACAAATGGGGAGTGGTCACTGCACTTAGTATGTAAACTTTTTGAAGAGAATACACACCTAATATTTTCACCTTATAAAGTCAGGCCGAGAACTATGGTTCATTCAATTTCAGTACAAAATTGGCACTCGCTGTTTACAAAATAAGGCTCAAAATGAAAGTGTCCTGGTTTGACGCACAAAGCATTTCACATAAGCATTAAGCCTCTAATTATGGTTGACATTCACATTTTCAATCAAACATTTTTGCCAATCTTGCAATATTCCTGATTTTGCATTTTCCATCAGAAAAAAGAGGCATTGATACCTCTTGGGGTAAAATTTTCAATATCTCACCACCCCCTAGTCAAATTTTTGGCGATTGCAAATTTCAAACATTCGAAATACCTCGACAGAATATCTGAATATTTCTTAAAAAAAATTATTTGAGGATGTTATTTCGTATTTTTTTTTATTAATTATGACTAATAGTATTAACTTACCTGCTTTGGACCAACTGGTTATCCACGGTGTTTGCAAATAATGGATGAGTTTGATGACATGCTAAATTGAGTACTGCATAAGTTGGGCACATAACACCAATTAATTTTCCATAGGCTATAATAGTAACATTTTGAGAAATTCCACCTATTTCTACGTTTCCTTGGTATATGTCATATTCCTCAGAACGAGCGAAATTGTCTGAAGTTGCTGCCATTTCATTTTCGGGGTAGAATGTCAGATGAAATTTTCCGGTATTTGCAGAACCCCGAAAATAATAAAAATAATCCACATGTCAACACCAAAATATTCGTGAATGTGCATGTTCTACTAAATTTGAAAATTTTGCTACAGATCTTTATTTCATAACATAAGGTTAATTATCTACATAAGTTCTACTTCCAAAACGGCTATTACAATGTCCATTCATCCAGTTCGAAGCCTGCGGAGTGGTTGACCGAATTAAGCACTACTTTTGTGTGTATCAGTTCAAAAGGTCAATTAGTGATCTGGGTCCAACTGAAATATATAGCGATAATACATTTCTTCCTAGTGGTATCATTTTTCGGACTTCACACTGCACGAGAGAAATTTAAGTCTATCGAAATTATAGAAAGTTCAAATATTTTCTCTCAATCTTTATACAAACCTTTTCGAAACAATCATTTTTTCGCCCACAATGTAGTTTTTGGGTCATAATCTTTATCCATAGATCATATAAAATATGATACAGTTAGAGCGATAGAAATTCCATAAAAGTAAACTACAATGCCTTTTTAAGTAGCTAAAAAAGAAACAAAATGTGCGTTTACGAAAATTGATGTTTCATATTTTTGGTATGTTTTGTAATGCTTTACAACTTTATGTATGCTTGTTTTATTTCCTATCTTAGTTTCTCTATTCCGTAACGTAGGTGACATTTTTTGATTCCACATATTGTTCAGAAGATAAAACAAGAGCTGTCGCCGAATGGCAGCCAGTTATACCCCCGCTCATTGAACACTGAATCAATATGGAAAGTGCAAATTTAAGTGTGTGCGGATACAATGCAGGTGTAGACACAGTCGAATGGACACAAACAAGTATGGACCATAAATTTTCAATATATTGGTATGATGGGAAAAATTGATGAAGTAGATGAGTGACAGACTTGAAAAGGGGAGACACGATACAACTCATCATACTTAAGCTTCAGACCAAATATCAATTCATTCCTACATACACAAGCTGAGAAATCCTCGACGAAAAGTTTTAATATATGGCTATAGTGGGAAAAATCAAAGTTTTCATCAAACAAGAACTAAATGAGTGACCGATTTGTAAAGGGGAGACACAGTACAACTCATCATACTTAAGCTCCAGACCAAATATCAAATCATTGCTACATACACAAGCTGAGAAATCCTCGACGAAAATTTTCAATATATGGCTATAATGGGAAGAATCAAAGTTTTAGTCAAACAGGAAGTAAATGGGTGACAGACTTGAAAGGGGGAGACACGGTACAACTCATCATACTTAAGCTTCAAACCAAATATCAAATCATTACTACATACACAAGCTGAGAAATCCTTGACGAAAATTTTCAATATATGGCTATAATGGGAAAAATCTAAGTTTTCGTCAAACAGGAAGTAGATGAGTGACAGACTCGAAAAGGGGAGACACGGTACAACTCATCATACTTAAGCTTCAGACCAAATATCAAATCATTACTTACACAAGCTGAGAAATCTTTGACGAAAGATGTTCCGGACGGACGGACGGACGGACAGAGGGACGGACGGACGGACAGACGGACAGACAGACGGACAAGGGTAAAACAGTATACCCCCCTCTCCTTCGGAGCGGGGGTATAACAATTGAACACAACATCAAAAAAATAAATTGGAGGAATATAGACCAGTAAACATGGTATACTGTGAATTCATTTTTATATCTTGGGGTACCAATTTTCGTGGGCCCCCAAACCACGAATTCAAAAACTCAACGAAATATGGTTTTCTTGTGCAAGCTTCAAACACAATTGAATGAACATAATGAAAGACCTGATCAACGAAGGCCATAAACCTTGCACTTGTACCTGAGCCCCATACAACCTGATATATCAAAAAGGGAAGATATGCATTCTCTTGAACCTTTAATAGCAGCAAAATAAGTTCAAATGCTTTATTTTCAAGTGTTTCCCAGTTAACAAATTAGCGGTAACTGGCTTCCTGTTTTGTTTTTCAACTACGCTAAAGTGTTGATTTGCAGTTAAGAAAGTAAGTGAGAACCGAACCGTCAATCAAAAGAACGAACAATCCATGGACAATGGCAACATCGGGCACACTAAGAAACAAGGACACCACTTACGTACGGGACAAAAAAAAAAAATGAAGACACACATACAAATGAACAACAAGGACAAAGAAGTTTTGACAAGAACCATCTCAATTAAGTTTTGATAAGATATTATTAATTAAACTTTAATAATTCTAATTATGTTTTACTGAGGAGGACATGTTTATTTTGCAGTCAATACAGGTGTCTATTTATAAATAACAAATGGAGTAAGGTTATGTCAAATGATCACCTAATTACATAATATCTACAAATTACTATGAATTGTTAATTACAGGTGACACTTTAATTACAGGTACAGTTCTAAATTTTGGTGTTTTGACATTAATACTCAAGGCACTAAAGTCATGAATATTTGAATTTTTATTTTTATTAATTTGAATTAAAATATTTTTTTAACAAGTGGCAATCCACGAATTTACGTATACCACGAAATGTTTTTTTTTCTCTACCCACGAAAATTGATACCCACGAAATTAAATGAATTCACAGTATCTTCACTTTATATTTTCACAATTTTTTATTTTTATTTCTCATCACATATAGTAGTTCTAATTTTAACAAAATATTTTCACATTTTACATTTGTGGATTTTGCAGCTGGCAGGTAATAATAAATTTATGAATATACAATCATACAACTTCAACGCACTCTGTTTATTTCAGTTTAAACAAGTAGAAGAATATATGATCTTCAGAAAACTTCCACATGACCTCAGACAGAGGATATCAGAATATTATGAACACAGATTTCAGGGGAAGATGTTTGATGAAGAATACATTTTAAATGAATTAAATTCATGTCTTAGACAAGTAAGTAGATTGTCGAAATATCTGTCACTGCTTCTGTCACATATTTTGGTGATCATTTAAGGGACATTACCATGGCTGCAAAAAGTGTAAAAACTTTTATGAGTTTCTAATTTTGTACAAATTGATAGTATTTTAAGAATATCGTCTCTGGAATAGTATAAGCAGATGTATATTAGACAACCCTGAAGATTAAGAGAAGCTGAAATTGAATATGAAGGTTCAACTCGGAAATCATGAAAAATGATCAAATGATAGTAATGCATACTAAATGTCATAGTATTGATAAACTAAATCATGTGTTTATATAAATATACAACATTAATTTTATCTGTACAGATAATAATGCAACGAATAACAAATATTTTGTTAACAGATTGGTACTTTTTATATGTAGTAGAAATCCTTGGTACTAGATTTGGCTTTTTATTTCCATATTTTTGGAAATGAGTATTTCTTTTTCGACTACTTTTGAATTATGGCTTTCCATATTATTTGATTTTAATGCTGCTGGTGAGAGTTTACTCCTTGAAACAATAGTACAGCATTACGAAATTTATTGTTTTTTTTTACGCAACTTCGGTTTTTTTTTGTATTTTGAACTATGGACCGATGCCACTACTGGTGGACCAGAGGTACCGAGGGTATTCACCAGCCCAATGGTCAGACTTGTATGGCACTCGGTAGATCTCCTTGGTTCTTGATTTGTCTTTTTATTTCGATATTTTTGGAAATTAGTACTTCTTTTTTACTTCTTCAGGATAATGGCTTTCCATATTATTTAATTCCAATGCTACTGATGAGAGGTTAGTCCTTGAAACACGTGTATAGCATAACGAACTTTACTGGTTTTTATGCAACTTCGGTATTTTTTTGTATTTTGAACGCACATAATTTTACGCTTATTGTTGAATAGTAATCAAATGCTGACATATTTAACTTCAATGAAGCTTGTCGTAAAGGGTTGGAATGCGTCTAAAGTCAAGGACCCACTAAGTTCGAGTTTAAGGATATAATATATAATGAAATGAAATAAATAAATAAATAGTCAGAATACAAAAAACTAAAACAGAATCTGAAAAGTCTTTGTGTGCCTTCAAAAGGAAAGGTAGGATGAGTTCTCGTTTTTTCTGCCGATCGATAGTTCCAAAAACTCAGATAAGGGCTGGAATAAGCTCTTATAATCCTCTAAATAAAGAAAATACCAGTCGTGTAAAAATTCGTATATGACGTCTAAAAACAGCAACAAACTTGGAAATCTTGTATTTTCCTCTAGATAAGCGTGTAATAGTTCTGCAGGTCTTGAAAAATAATTAATATGTTTCTATAGTCAAGGACCAACTGAGTTAGAGTTTAAGGATTTAATATTATCGAGATCCTCTTTCCACTAAGGAATTTGACCATTGCATTTTGAGTGACATGCAAAACTGCATTTCAGTTTTAATGTTGCAGATAAACCCCCATTGGCAAATTTAAAGGGTTTTAAAACTAACTAGGGAATATTCTGATTTTTGTAACATTTCTTCTCATGGACTAGAAATTTAAGAGCAAACCGCACAATCAAACAAACAAATTTTGTATTATAATCAGCACTAGGTAAAACCCTGATTTATATACGAAAGAACAACATACCAAAAGTCCATGCTTTTTCCTATCGGTGTTATACAATAGCGGCATCAAAGTACAATTTAAAAATATATATTGGACACAACTACTTTCACAACCCCAAGACTTGTTTTATCTAAAGACAAATCCTACTTTTCAATTTCCAATGATATCTTCTTGATATTCAATTTGTACTTTTGTAATGAACAAAGCTTTAAATCAAGCTAAAAATAGGGGACCACCGACTTAATTTTTGGGCTACGACGTCATCTTCATTTACCTGTTTTGAAAGTATCAATTATATACTATTTGGCCTATATTTTTACTATATATTTTGTCTTGAATGAACTGAAATTATTTTAAATCATTCATGGTGTGAACAAAACAATAACGGAAAAATATGCAATTTTTCGTCTAAATGGCTCAATTCTCAAGTTGCCGCCATTTTTGTCGGGTACTTAGAATAATATGACAAAATCGCCGATCGCAAAAAAATGACCAATGATACTAGTAATTTGATAATATTTTCACAGAAGACAGAATCTAACATCCTCAACGGATTATGTAAATAAAATAATAGGGTCACCTAATCAGGGAAAAAGATATTTGCAAAAAAAACATGTCAAGATCGAAAATGGCGGGAATAAAAAAGCGTTTTTTTGGAGGGGGCGGGGGTATTCGCCATTGTATGTATTTACTTTCATATTTTGCAACGTCAGAAATGTATTACATGACATTAAAGCTAAGTTCGCTGGAATTTTGCGACGTCATAACGGAATTACAAAACAGTAGCAAAATGCACAGAAACAAAAGCATGATATGCCTTTAACAAAGTTAGGCGCTAGTATTATGTATGTGGTCTTATGATTAAAGTGAATTTGTATTTATAATATACTTTTTGTTTTACAGGATATCATTAACCATAATTGTAGAGCATTAGTGAAGTCTGTTCCCTTTTTTACAAATGCAGACCCACAATTTGTATCAGAAGTGATCAGTAGACTACGATTTGAAGTGTTTCAGCCAGGAAATTTTATTATTAGAGAAGGAACAATGGGAACGAAAATGTATTTTATACAAGAAGGAATTGTAGATATTATAACAAAAGATGGCGAGGTAGCAACATCATTGTCTGATGGCTCATACTTTGGAGGTATGTTCGAGATTATGTTTACTTAAATACGGAAAACAAAAAAGAAACACGATATAACACTTGGGGAAGGTGTAATATAGGTGCATATATAACAAAATAACAAAATGCCGAAGTTACTGTTAATTTAGTTTCTGCATATGCGCATTCGACAACTTATGTCTCTTCAGCGTAGATAAAATTAAAACATTTGGAAATCCATATACCGAAATACGTGTAAAAACTGATATAGCACAAATTAGCAATATGATCTAAAAAGTAAAGCCAAAATCAGCTAAGGACAGAACTATTCGAGAGGGAGATGTCCTTAGTTTGATCAAATTTTGTTAAATTTAGATATTGCAAGTTTCCAAATAAATTCGGTTTTCGGGCCGGCACCGAAGTACTAGCTTCTGAATTTGTGAATTCTGTCGGGGACTAACAGTCCACCACCAAGAGGCATCGGCCCAGTGATAATAATACGGTTTATTGATTTCAAAATAAACCTATTTAATAAAAGTGAAACTTTAGTCAAGTTTTTATTTCCGGAAATTAAGTGTAGTTTTCCGGAAAAGGTTTTTTTAGAATAATGTTTTATTAGCAGACGACATAGCAAAATTTGTGCTCTGCAGCTTCGTTTTGTATTTGAATGGGCTTGTGTCCGACAGTTTCTAGTCGAACACACAAAAATAATGATTTCGGGATCACCATGGAACTTGCTTGGACTTAATGAAAAAGCGTTTAATATAAGCATTATTCCTTAAACCTACTATCTCCACCGTTGAGAAGACACCATTAGTCTCATGGGAGTTATCAAAACTGTTTGAAGAAATTGGAAAAGTGGGAAAAAGAAGGGAAACGGGGAATGTGTCAAAGATCTGCTTTAATGACCAAATACTGGAACATATGCCTGTTTGTGTCTAGTCCAAATTAAAATGCTTGCCGATTCACATGAAAAAAGTATCAAAAAATAATTCGATGTCACTGTTTATTTTTTCCTTTTCCATATGATGTTGATGACATCTTAAAATCATTTTTGTTCTGGAAATCTTTTACCTCTTTAACCATATATCAATCCGCATCGAGTAAACGGCATTAATGAAATATATTGGCTGACATTGAGCTTGTCTTTTTGATATGTATGCCTCGTTGATGTATTTTCAAATAAAGTTTTTGAATTGAACTAAAGTAGATCGTGTTTTAAGTATCAAATGATACGACTGTGTAATATGTCAGTGCATTTATCTTTCCAGAAATATGTCTACTCACCAATGCAAAACGCGTTGCAAGCGTAAGGGCAGAAACATATGTAAATTTGTATTCATTATCAGTAGAACATTTTAATGATGTATTAGATAGATATCCTGTAATGCGAAGGACTATGGAAAGTGTTGCAGCAGAACGATTAACTAAAATAGGGCAAAACCCAAGTATTGTCAGCAGTAGGGCAGATCTTGAAGAAGATCAAAAACTTGTAAACGAATTAGTTATGGAGTCAACTCCAGTTGTAACTAGTGCTAGTGAAGATGAGGAAAAAGACTCGGACGACAGTTCTGAAAGTTCAAAAAGTTCAAAACGGAAAAAGAAGTTTAAATTCGATTTCACAGGAAAATTACATAAAATTACAGAAGAAAGAAAATCTAAGTCACGTGAAAGTTTAAAAGATGTTTTGGATAGTGACGCTAAAGCGCGTATCAAAAAGGCCCCGTCTGGGTCGAACCTATTTGGGCTTAGAGTTCCAAGACTTCAGTTAAAGCATCGATCTGGTAGTGTTGGTGCAAATTTAAATACACTTGCATCTGTTCAAGAATCAAGTTTAGAGAGCTGCAGACGGCCAAGCTTTTTAAATACAAAATTCTTTAAATCGGGAAAGTCAAAGGAAAGAATGAAACATACAACAGCAGACGATTCGCCTTCTTCTGAAGGTAAGAGTAGTCTGAAGCAATATTTGAACGTTCCTATGTACTGTAAGACAAAGTCGAAATCGACTGAAGGTTCCTTATCAAGCATCTGTGATAATGTTAGTCAAGACGAAATCAAATTGACGGAAACTAAATCAAATAGTCCAAATTTAGCGTCATCCGTTCCTTCTGTAAAATTCTGTCTTGATGACACTGCTTCAAGCCAAACTTTTGAGCCAGTATCATCTCCGATGCCGACTGAAAGTGAAAATGTGATTCCGTCTGCACCTCCAAAACCGGACCATTTGACGATAGATATGGAAGACTGTGATAGCGTGTCTGAGAATTCCTTCCCTTGATGATAATCTCCATTAGTGCAGTTTTTGTTATAGTTAAATATACTTTGTCATCACCCAAATAAATATATGTGGTACTGCTCCGACGCAAAATGCAAATGCTTGAAAAAAACATATTCAATATGTTTGGTCGAAACATTTTCTATAAATTTTGTGCTTTTCTACTCTACAATATCCAGATTAATATTCTTCTTCATGAATTCGAGAAAAGACGCAAGTTAAATTGTCTCATGAAACTTTATTCACTTCATTATGGAAAAATCTAAATATAAATCATGTACCCAGGATCCTTCAAAACAAAACTAAAACTAAAATTCCTTTTCACTTTTTGAACTTCTACCGACTTTTGATTTGGAGATACCATTTATCAAAAAAAAACTAATTCATAAATACACGGAAAACCTCCCAGCCTTTCTTCTAACCTTTTCCTTAATTTGAACATGTCCATGGATTAAAAGACCTCAGTATAGGTATTCTGTGCTTGATTTTACTTCAACACTCTCTAGAATTATGTATGGTATGGTGACAACAGATATTAAACCCCTTTTCTTCATTCTGAAATTTCAGTTTTAATGTCAAAGACATTCTACTTTCAGTACAAAAGTAAAATTTGAAATAGTAGCTTCAGATATTTCAAACGACCCATTCACCGCTTTCTTTTGAACACTATCGATTTGCTAGTAGTCATTTCAAATGTCCTTTAAAAAGTTTTATTTTTTTAAGTCATGGCATATAATAGAAAAAAGGTGAATTTTTTTCAGCTTAAAGCTTGTTGCTGTTCTTACGCAAGCGATCATAATTTTTATTAAATTACAGCATCAGTTTTTGCTTTCATATCAACATAAAACTTCTAACGCAGCACTTCTATAATATTTAAGAAAAGGTTATAAAAATGATTTTATCCATATCAGTTGTTACGGGATTTATAAGATATTTTGGGACCATCTTCATGACTAGAACTGTAAATATATGTTTCATAACAGTATCGTTAAAAGAATTCCAGCATCAAAACGTACTTGTAATGTGAGTCAACATAAAATGTCTTTCAGTTTCGTTTGAAATCTGTAATCTGTGATAGAATGTTTTTCAATTGTTTGTATATTACAATTGTAGTTTTCACATTTTTATTTTGCATTTATATATTATAAAATAGACACGTAATGAAAATTGATTCATTCGGGTCTGTTTAGTGCCAAAAACAGTTAGATTCGTTACACAACGAATTTTGGTGGTTTTGTGTTTATTTTAACAGCTATTGTTATTTATTTTAGTGTTTATACAATGGTGTTCTTATGTGTTACCTTGTAATTTAGGTGTATGACTTTCTGTTAAATTCGTTTCGTTTTACTTTAGAAAAGTTTTATTTTACATAATTATAAAAGTGGATAGTCTTAACATAAGAACATTCGGGAAGAATTGAAATTCTATTTCTTCAATTTCAAGAATGCTTTGCTATATAACCAGTTACAATAAATAAATGAATTTCTAGAATATTTACTGGATGTATCTAATTCAGTATTTGTTGCAATAACTTATTTCAGCCAATTTGGCCGGGTTGCAAATCTGGAGTATAGTGTGGTAAATGATTGGCATTTTTAAAACCAAATCTGAACCATCACAGAATGTTTAAACAGATGTATTTGAGATGCGTATCTTATTTTCTCATGATTGTTTAGCACCTCTAAAATGAATCTACGGGTGTATATTGGTTTCCCGTTTAAGAGCCGTCCGTCTTTCCGGAGACATTTTGTCCAGATGAAATCCTAGATCTTCTTTGGAATACTTTTTTGAAATTTTCTCAGAATCCTTAGTACCATATAAACCTGTGCATCTTGTATGTTTAGATTGATTATAGGTAATTTGATATTTTGTACATAAGTTTCCGTTAGTACAATGTTTGTCTAGGGGAAATCTCGCAATCTCTGCAAAATTTCTTTTGTGGGAATTATTCCTATCATATGGAGCTGTGCATCTGTGGGTGTTGACGTTTGAAAACCAATAAATTACAGATTATCTCTACTCGACGAGACAAAAGTAGCACATCTTGCAACTCCTGCTTGACTCTAAGTTAGACTTGAAATAAACTTTCGTGCGATCAATTTTATGCATTTTCTACTTATAACTTTTTGGATTTTTGCTGGTCTGCTAAGCCAAATAGTTGATTACAATTTCGTCATCATTGTAAGTCAAATCCCAAACGTACTTTCAGGATTTCAACTTTTACATTTTACTCTTTCTTTTTTTTTATTTTGGCTAATTACTTTAACAACTAGAATGTTAATGTGAAGGCAGCTTTATTATTTCATATTCTTAGCTATATCATTTCATCATCGGGTTACACTCCTTGAGAAATTCGTGTTGACATTTCCTTTTTTGTGTCACCTGCGGTAATTAAGGTGAGCTCACAAATAATAGACTACTTTCCGTCGGCTCGCGTTGTCATCGTGTCGTTTGTAGGTTTTTAATCCTCAAGTACTCCAAAACTGAAAGTCCGATTCCAAACAAACTTTCAAGATATTTCGTTCAACTGGTCTAGTTGTGCACCTGATTCTGATTATTTTGATTTTACAGAATTTAGAGGTACACTTAGCCAAAATAGCTCATTTTTTAAATTCGGTTTGTTAATCCACAACTCCTTCAAAACTGTTAATCTGATTCCAACCAAACATTGCTCATCAGATTTAGTTGTTCGCTTTATGCTTGAAATTTTGATTTTACAGATTTTTCAGGTTAAACGGGTCAAAAAAGCTCAAATTTCAATTCAGTTTGTTAACCAAAACTCTTTTAAAACACCATTTTGTGACTTCATTTCGTTTTTATCCCAGCTCTTTACAAAAATATTTAAATGTATGTATGTACTGTCGATGAGCGTTTCATGTTCAGATCTCCATTTTTACCTACAGTTTTTTTTCAAAACTCAGACGCCTATACAATTTTTGACGGTCTATATTTAAAAAACCTGTACAGTAATGCTTCACAGTACTTAGTATCTTTACGCAACCCGGCCATTTGAGCAATTGTCCCTTTTTTGGCAGTAAATTTATTTGTGATGACATTTTTTAACATCTGTGACAGGTTGTAATATACAATTAACAAAAAAGGATGGATTCAAAAAAGTATATATAAATACACACATAGTGTGTGATGTTAATACATCAGATAAGTACCACTTCATTAATCATTTTAAAATTGAGATCTCGTTTACATGTAACTGTTTTGGTTTGTCAACGATGCAAATTTTGTTAAATGTTATTTTTGTAACAAGATTATCACGTGATATGCAATTTCTGAACAGAATTAAAAACATATAAGAAATTTATCATTGTTTTGTGTCTTGTTTATCCTAAAAGTGGAAATAGGACGTGCATCATACATGGTTTTTTTTATAAAATAAAAAATGTCGTTAGAATACGTACGAAAGCACATGTCAAAAAAACACTAACATGAATAACCGTAGTATATGGATACAATAACATTTTTATCAAAGTTGTATATCAAGTGTACGCATTAATACATAACGTTGTACAGACGTCATACATCTTTATAAATCATGACGTAATATGACGTTTTTCCAAAGTTGTGTGTTTGGTGGAAAGGTGAATTTCAAAACTGAAAGTAAAAATAAAAACAAAATGTACCGATTGCATAAAATAAAGTAGCAGAAAGAAGCTAAACTAAAGCAAACACGGCAAAAAAGCAACAGCAGTTTAAATCCCACCTGGATAACAAACACCACAAAAAGCACTGCTGTTTACCTTCCACCTAGATCAAAAACACAACCAAAAGCACTAGCAGTTTGACTACTAACTTAAAGGTTAGACTCCACTAAATATTTTCCATAGGCGGCCATTATAGCGTTTTGTGAATTTTCTTTATTACTTGAAGTTCACTTTCCGTGGCGATATGATTTTCTCAAAGCGGTACATTGACAGTAATTTTCAACAGACGTACCGTCTGCCAAGTAATATCTCCAAACGATGACCCAACTTGAAAGTCAAATAAGAAATTTCTATCGCCTAACCAAACTGGGGTATGCAAATTACCAATCTTGCCTGCCAGATCCTGGGCACGCATGTCATCATTGATGAGACCTCAGTATTTTTCACATGCAAAGAAGGACACTGAATCAAAATGTTGGTTAATCCGGAAGTATTTCATGATCACTTGAGCGTTTTAGAACTCAGATATCCGGCTATCCCGAGTTCCTATCTTTATTTATGTTTGTCTCTTGTTTTCATTATTGTTATTCTGGTGCAGTTTGCTTGTAAATTGTGGCATGTGATTGTAGTTCCTGGCCATTGTAGGTGTTTGCTGTTATCCTGTTTTTGTAATTGTCAATATTGACAGTTAAATCCAAATCCAAAGTGAAAGTAGCATGGCTATATTTATATAAGTACTACTTTTGACTATGCCAGCAGCTGATTGGTCATTTAGTAGAGTCAAACCTAAAGCGAAAACACTGCGAAAAAGCAACAGTAATTTGACCCCAAACACCACAAAAAGAACTGCTGTTTACCATCCACCTAAGTAACATTACAACAAAAAGCACTAGCAGTTTAACTACTAACTTAAACGCAAACAAAGCAATAAAGCAAAAGCAGTTTAACTCCCACTCTACAAAAACACTACTGTTTACCACCAACCTTGGTCACGAACACAACAAAAGCACCTAGCAGTTTGACCATCAACCTAAAACGAAAACACTGTATAAAAAAACAAAAGTAATTTGAACCCAGCCTCCATCACAAACACCACAAAAAGTCCTGCTGTTGTACTACCTACCTAGATCTCAAACGCCACAAAAAGCACTATCAGTTTGACCACAAACCTGCGAACACGACAAAAGGCACGAGCAAGTTGACCACACCTTCATCACAAACACACATAACAAAAAGAAAAAAGGAGTTTTACCCTGCATTGATCGCCAAAAAGCACCAGCAGTTTTTCCCCCGGTTCTTTTTTTAAATATTGCATTAAAAACAGATTTAATGGAAACATCTGTTTCATTCATTAAGTACATTGCAACCATCAAGCTTCCATGAAGAAATGTAATCAGCTTCAGTATTTCATATCTCTGTATGTCAACTTTGATTATTTATCGAATCCCTAGAAATTCCTAATAATAAGAAATAATTACATTTCATGAATATTCATTTGAATTCCGTCAGTTTGATAGATGATTATCGATCACGTGGCATATCAATGTGAAGTTGCAATTCCCATGAAACACATTTGGCCACGTGTTCACGTGGCGGATGAATTTGTAAAAATAGAATCCCATGCACTTCCCTGTAAATAAAGTTGTTTTTTTTTCTATTTCGGGTTTAAAATGTAATTATAAGAATTGAATGCATTATTTTGAAGTTTCATAGGGACTATGAAAGGGTTGACCGAGCCCACATTTTCAACATGAAGCGCTACCGCGCTTATTAAAAATGTGCTTCGGTCAACCCTTTCATATCCCAATGAAACTTAAAAAAAATGCATTCAATTCTTAACACAATAACAAAAAGTGTACACCTATGACATGTAAACTTCATATGAACTTTGATAAGAAAAATGAGAATTTCCACATCCATGCAGATTATACTTATTTTATGCTGTGGTTTTGGTAACAATTCGAAATTAACTGAAAAAATACCTAGGGAACACAGATTATGCTAATCCCAAAGATCAAAGTCCAGAAACATGAAATACAACTAGACAAAGGTTCATTGTACTTACAAACTTTATTCTGAAACTTTATCACAAAATCCTATATTTCTATCTAATTTCTGTATGTGGGACTTTCATAATTCAAAACATAAATGTGGAATTGAAGTCCAAATTTAATAACAGCTGTCCTACTTGTATTGCAACTCATGTTATTGGTTTTATTGGTTAACTTCTGAAGAACTCTAGCAAAATAGTCTTTGGTGCTGATCCAAAAACTGACTGAAAATTTAAAATAAGAAAGTTTGTTTCAAACTAAGGAGTATCATCCTCTTGCATAGCTCTATCCTTAGCTTTTTTTAATATCCTATTGGTAATTTATTTTCTATCAGAATTTACACATGTTTTGGTTTATGGATCTCCGAATGTTAAAAATTTGATCTGCACTGAAGAGACATAGTAAGTTGTCGAAGTGTCCATATGCACATTCGCAGTAACTTCGATATTTTGTTATTTACATGCAAGTTTTACACACCTGTAAACTTTTAAACACGTAAACGCAACTGCATACGTGTGTAAACTTAAAGAAGACTTATGATTTGCATGAAGTCAGAGGTATGTGTAAATGTACATAATTTGCATTTAAATTCACAGTAACTTCGGTATTTAGTTATTTGTTACCACTGGGTCGATGCCACTGCTGGTTGACTGTTAGTCACCCAGGGTATTCACCAGCCCAGTAGTCAGTACTTCGGTGCTGACCCGAAAACCGATTTTATTGAAATTTGCAATATCTAAATTTCACAAAATTTTGTTTAAAACTAAGCAGTATCTCCCTCATGCATACCTCTGTCCTTAGCTGACTTTTGGCTTTTCTATTTAGATCCTTTTGGTCATTTGTTCTCTATCAGCTTTTACACGTTTTCGGTTAAGGTAGATAGACAGTAATATTCATATCCATGAGATTTTGTTGTAAGTCTGTACAATTGAAGAACCAATCCTACTTACTCAAAATCTGTAATAAAAAGTATGGGTCACCATGCTTGCTTTTTCTAGAATTGAGTTCAAAGTTTGCTCATTTTTAGCCATTTTTTTAACTAAGTTTACATAGAATGCACGGGAAAAATATGGAAATGCAATTTCTAGCTTAATAGAAATGATCTTTTTATCCATGAGAATTGGATGTATTTTTGTGAACACATAGTTTATGATGAAATTTATTTGTTACAATAAAAAAATTAATATGTCACCATGCTTTTAACGGAGATATTTTACAAAGTTTCCGGATTAAACATTATTTACGGGAAAAGGGAGTTAATTCGCGGCAAAGTAAACGAAATATGACGTTTCAAATCTGTCATTCAATTATGACGTCACAAAGGAAAAGCCGTCAAATTACTGTTCCGGCCCGAAAATCAAGCCTAACCCGTATCTGACTCTTTATTTTTCTAATGCGCGATTGAATTGCGCAGCGCAACAGTGTCTATCTACCTTAATTGACTTCCAAATGTTTTGGTTTGATCTGCACTGATGAGACATAAGTTGTCGAAATTATGCGCATATGCAGAATTTAAATTCACAGTAACTTCGGCATTTAGTCATTTGCATAGTTTGTATTTTGAGCATGTAAATACAAACTAAAAAATACAGACCTTGCATAATACTGTTTCTGTCATGAAAACGAAGAAAAGGGACTTGAAACTTAATTGAAACCATGAAATAGGTGAACATTGAATTGACTGTTCTCTCAATTCGGCCCTTTTTAATTCTTGATTTCAATGAAAATACAAACCTCAGATTAAATGCATGTAAATGCGTAGCAAAATACTATAACATAATGGCGTTTGAGTTTTACATGCATGTATATATTTGGTACTGGTGTAATTCTTGAGTATGTAAACGGGGCTTAAGAAACATTTTACAGCATTATTTCTTTCATAATAACATTAATGAATTCTGGAATATTGTCTGTTATTAAACCTTACATAATAAAGAATCAATTCTATCGGTTGAGACATAGTAAAATGATGTAAAATAATTTGGATATTTTTGCACAAAATTGTTGATAGCAGTGAATAACCTATTATTCACCGGTGAATAACCCTGAAAATTACAACGCCAATGGAATAACCCTATTATTCACCGGTGAATAACCCCTGAAAATTACAACGCCCATGGAATAACCTATTGTTCACCGGTGAATAACCCCTGAAAATTACAATGTCCATGGAATAACCCTATTATTCACCAGTAAATAACCCCGAAAAGTTGCAACATATCTGTGGAATAATATTTCCTATGTTTGTTCGGTATAATAAAACAGTTACGGTCCATGAAATCGGTGAATATCCCAAATTGTCAACTGCACTGCAGTTATTTTCCTCCGGGACTAAAGCCCTCGGGAAATACATAGTAAACATAGTATGGATCAAAGTCATATGCTACTTTCACTTTTTTGTCCATATCGGTTAAATCCGAATTCTAAAACGCTGAAGTAATTCCGGATTGACCAGCTCCCTATAATAATAATATGATTTTAGGGGAGGTCGAAAATATTTTTAATGTCAAGTAGGGTGGTTGGAAAAATATTTTTCATATCTTGTGGGGGGTCGAAATATAATATCTAACTGATCATGTATGTGGTGTTAATAGCAGAGTGTTTTTAAATAAAGTAAATCTGCAATATCAAAATCGGCTGACCACTGATGAGACCCACCGCTTATTAAAAATAGGTGTCAAAACACCTAAATAATGAAAAAAAGCAACCGGAAAAATTAACAATGACTGAAATGTACAATAACAGGTCAAAATCACAATAACACTTAAAATATTATTCGAACAACTCAATAATATTGGAAATACAGTTACCGTACAAGATAAGCTCTCAATAACTGAAGAGGACAGTATATAACCAACACTAATCAATTGTGCAAGACATATCCTTGTCACTATGGAACAATATTTCTGAAAAAAAAAGAAGGGAAACTGGGAATGAGTCAAAAGGATACGACCCAAAGAGGAGTAATAACAACTCAAAGCCACCATAAGATCTTCAATGAACGATGAGAAAACCCCACACCCAACGGCTTAGGACAGGCACAAACCTGCTTCGGTGGGGTTAAACTAGTTTTATTTGGCCCAAACCTTCCCCCTATAGCCAATGTGATAAATCAAAAAACAATCGTAACAACAGTAAAATTCAGTTGGCAACAGGACTGAGTCAATTGTGAAAAATGAAACTGAAAGAACTAAATATACGGACATAAACATGAAATCACAAGAGACTACTAGCAGTTAACCGACATGCCAGCTCCAGACCAATTACCAACTGACAAAGTAAGTTATGTACCCTCAGTATACAGCTTCCACCAAGATCCCTTCCTGTGAGGAGTTTAGCATAATGATTTCATGCATATACCGGAATACATAACCCGAGTTTGGACTTGGTGATTTTACTTCACAAACGTCTACAATATCGTATCACAGCTAGGCAATATTCTCAATATCGGAGACAATCTCCTAATCGGGGAATGTCTCCAAATCCAGAGACTTTTGGTCGGTTGTAGCTTTTAGGAAGTTACAAATTGTCTCCAAATCTAGGGACAATTTTTTTTTTTAGTGGGCATTCCCTTATGCCAAGGGTTATCTTCATATGTGCACCATTTTATTGTGCACCAAAAATATGGTGAACTGAACCAAGATTTATTAAATGTGCGACATGATTTGTTTTATATAACATGCGCTTTTGCTTTTCATCCACTGTCTCCAAACTGAGGAGATGTCTCCAGATTTGGAGACATTTGAAGTTTTTATACTTTTTCAGTTTCTAAGAAAAGATGTTGTATTTTACAGTCTAAACAGATGGTGCAAACTTCTTTAATGAAGGAACACGTATGTTGTGATTAAAATCTTTTGAGTAATTCAAATTATAGATACATTTGCAGTTTTTAAATCCAAAAAATACATTTTGTGGAAAAGTTACCTGGTGCATATTTTAAATAACGCGGATAACCCCCCGCCCCCCATTTTTTCATGCTGCACCAAGTAATATTCATAATGCCCTTTAAGAAAATAAAATGCTCAAATTTCACCTTTCTCCTGATGTGGAGACAATCCACGGCCGATATTGAGAATTTTACCTAGCACATATCACCTGTCCACTGAAGACATCCAAGTGCTTGTTATATACAAATGTGTACAATTATAGTATAGAAATCAATTGATTCACAATAGTCATACAACTATATATACTGGGAAGTCAGTTGTTTTACCCCGCTCTGACAGAATCTGCCAGTTTTGTCAACTTGACTTGGTTGAGGATGAAATGCACTTTTTATTTAAATGCCCCTTATATAATGATATTAGGAAAGAATTTTATGAAAGTATATTTAAGGAATTTCCTAATTTAAAAGAATTGAATGACATTAATCTTTTAATCTGGTTTATGTCAAATGAAAATCTACAATTTATTTCTAGATTCTGTGAATTTCTAGAAGTTTTATATAAAATAAGGAAAGACACATGCCAATCAGTAGACTAATTAATATGTTAATATTTTCAATATGTAATTTATCGCATTTTGTCATTTAACTATAGCTAACAAGAAGAGTTGCATTTTGTCCTCATCTGGATACTGTCAAGTCTAGCTATTTACATTGAGTTATCTCTCATTATATGGTTGACTGACTCTCCACCTGTTTTAATATCAAACTTTGTATGTTCTGTGTCCAATCAACTTTGATCAGTGTACGTGAAAGGTGCAAATGTTTTATGTTGAATGAACGTGTATGTTATTTTGATTGTATATGCCCGTTGTGGGCCCTTTGATTAGGTCAATAAAATTATTATTATTATACTATGAATTCTCATTTTTTTTAGCATGCTTAGAGTGGATAAAATACCGAAGTACATCAATTGTATTGAATAATTAAAGGGGTGGGTCGACTTTTTTTTATCCTGTGATTGTGTGGGGGTTAAAATTTATTCTCTTTTTTGAGTGAGGTGGTTGAATTTTTTAAGGAACTTGTAAAAAATCACCCAACCCCCTCAGCTGATAATTAATGACCGTTCCCTAATTGTATGTGAAAGCATCAATGTGGACATATATGCCCAATGACTGGTTATTCAGTTTCCGATATTTCACATGTGGCATACCCAAGTTGTGTTGGGCGCCTAGGCCACGGAATAGGCTTAAGTGGATATGAAACTGGATAGACCTGTCACTTGGGGGGGGTCACTTCCTATATAGAAGTATATACAGACGTGCCGCTGGAATGGGCCTGTTTTTTGCAGTTGTCAACTATTTGAATGGGTAGTAATTTTTGACATCATATATATAAATGGGTCGTAAATTAACCCCAAATGGCAAAATTTCTACTGGTTGCTCTAATCAATCAAGTATTTATCATTATTTGATGTTTAAGAACATTCCTGCTGTAAAATTAATGGTTTTCTTACTCCAATTACACATTTTTACTATACAGATGGGTTGCTTATTTTTGAAATTTATTATATGAATGGGTCAATATACCCAATTCCACCTGAAGTGACCCCCCACCCCCACCCCGTGCTTCGATTCGGCTCGTACTGTCTGCATCACCGTTAAAAACACTGAGCATAATATAAATTTAGATTGTATTTTCCTTTAGAAGGAAACACTGGTCAACGCAAATAAACCGTGACATCTCAAAGCAGGAACAGACGATACTAAGGACAGGAGTGTCGACATATTATTACATCCCTTCATTTTTTGTTGTGTTTCTCTTAACCATCTTGTTGTTTTCTATGCATGACTCTTTTGGTGAAAGTAAAATTATTTGACATAATAAAACATATTTTATATATGTTTTGAATTAATTAAATTTTTTTGAACATATAATTTAAGAATGTTTACAAATGACGGTTCATAAACATACCAATCGATGCGGTCTTATTCGGTTTATATACTCGGCTTTCCCACCTCCATCAATATAATGGAATATAATATTCGACTTAAAACCTTAAAAAATCTTTGATTTCACTTAGGTGGATATCATGCATAACAATGAAAAGCCATTCCATCAGTCTAAAAATGTGAGTATACCCGGAAGTAGTTTCGACTCCCCCACATATATAATTATAATAATAATAGTATCGTTTATTCTGCAATGGTAGTTATACTGTACAGATAAGGCCCTACGTATATTACTGTGCTTATCTTGTATACCATACAGGATATCGATTTAAGCCACGCCCACTTCCGGTATTTATGGACAGACAGAAATCCCAAAATTTTCATTAAGGGGGTAGACCTGGGTAGGAAGAGATAACTCTGTTTTTCACTTTTTTAATACTTACACAAACAGATAGAATCATTACAATAGGTATTATCAAAATTTTAAAATTGTAAAAACTTTTCCACACAGCAAATAAATTTTAATTTTGTCATGAAAAGAAATACCCAACATCCAGTTATTTTTACTCTACATTTTTGCAATGCTGTCCAAAGATGATGAAAATATGTAAAAGTCGGATTTCTTCCAAGGGAGGTAATTTATAGCACAGATTCAGCAATTTTGATGATTTTTACCCACTTAATTTTAAATTAAGAAAAAATGGGACGGTAGAATTTTTAAAAATTTTAATATATATCTTACATATACTAGTTTTCTTTCTATTCTCAGTTTTTGGTGAAAAGTAAACGACAGAATTTTTTACAAGAAGTGTTTAATAGTGATCAAAATAGAGTGAAAATTTCAGCCTATATTGTTCAGAACACCAATGTATTTCAGTTCAAATTAGTTAAATTTACTATCATTATTCATGCTTACTTTCACAAATGTCTAAACTACAGAATTTTGCATTTGAAATAATTTTAAATCAAATACAAATTTAATTAGAGCCTATTTGATACACCACAATCAAGTCCTGAACGGACCAAATAATATGAGGAAAACTGGTATCTTTGACGACCACTAGACATAAAACGGGACGGTAAAAATTGTTGAAAATTGCTGAAAGTCGACATGAACATGTGTAGTTTTAATACTGAAAATATTAAGAAAATTAAACGAGTGGAAAATTTTGGGTTTCCCCAGGTCTACCCCCTTGAATAAAGCTGTTTATGTATTGCAAGATAAAAACAATATACAACTAGATTTGCAATTGCAAGCAATAGCTGATTTCGCCCCTGGCAGCAAATTCGATGCTTCCATCTTGTTCGCAGCATCAAAATCTACCTAAAAATCATTTTTCGTTGAAACCCGACAACGTTGAAATTTTGACGTATTTAGGCGGCCATCTTGGAAATGGCGGCCATTTTGAAATTTTTTTAATGCATCCCAAACTTCTTATGATGATGCAATTTTTTGCCAAATAAGAATGAATATTGTCAAGGCCTGTGTGGGATATCATCCTTTTCGTTGAAATCGGACAAATTTAAAACGTTGACGTAACTTGGCAGCCATTTTGAAAATTTTTTTTGGTGGAGGTACATTTCCATAAAGTTATCCAATTTTGTATCAAATATGAATTAATTCTGTCCAGGCATCCCCGAGAACTAAGCCGGACAAAAAGAGGTGGAAGAAAGAAAGAAAGAAAGAAACAATAATAACGAGTGATGTCGAGCATTGCATATTTATACTATGACTAATCCGAGATTCTGATTACCGCAAAATATTCAACGAATGATCGAATAACGCAGTAATTCACGAATGCGCGCAGCGCATGAGTGAATTACAGCGTTTTCGATCATGAGTTGAATATTTTCGATAATCAGAATCTAGGATTAGTTATTGTTTTTATTATATAGATCTTATTTTGTAATATTTAGTGGTTTATTTTAAGATTCATTGCGTGAACTACGTTTTCGACGTTAATACGCTAAGACGTTTTCTTAACAACGACGTTGACAACGTCTATTGTGACGTCACTTCCTAGAGTGAAATTATGGAATATAATTTCACAGTTAATTATCACTTTTATTTCACTGAGAAATTTCAATCTTTCACCGCAATCTATATAATAAATACTAGTATCGTCGGCAAAAAGTTCAATATTACAATTCACTTCGTTTATAGGGGGTCACAATGGGGGTCCCTTTCCTGAAATCCCGTCAATTTTTCTCCCACTTTCCCGTTTCAAAGGCGGGAAAATATTTTACAAAGACTCTTAAAGGAACCTCCTTTTCCCGTTTCACGGACTCAATTTTCAGCTATTCCCGCTTCACGCTGGACATCCTTTCCCATTTTCACGTGCACTTTTCCAGCTACCTAAAAATGACCAATCCTGCTTCCCGCTTATACCCCATCGAGACCCACTTTATAATATCGTTTATAAAAAAATTAAGAATAACATAGGACCGAGAATAGATCCGTGAGGAACCCCAGCATTTACAGATAGCCAAGAGGATTCTTTGTCATTTAAGAATACTCTTTGTTTTCTATCATTTAGATAGCTACAAAACCAAGATAGCAAACTACCTGTGATACCTATTTTTGTAATTTGAAAACCAGCCCTCTATGCAAAATACGATCAAAAGCTTTGCTAATATCGAAAAAACCTATTGTTATCTCCTTCCCCTGATCCAAGGCTTTAGCAAAAAACATCTGATAAATATAAAAGTTGGTTTACAGTACAGTCTTTTAAGGTAAAGCCAGATTGATATTCAGATTACAAATTGCTAAGTCTATTAAATAGCACAGCAGATGGCGTCATTACATTTTGTTCGTTTAGAATAATACGTGCTGCTCTTTTCTGAAGCTTATCAATATTTGCAGCATTTTTCGCAGATGACCAGATAGTGCAACAGTAATTGAAATGGGGAAATCAATATTAACTACCAGTAGTTTAGCTATATCAACAGTTTCAATAATAACATTGTTTACCTCAATACACATTTTTCTACATTTTGACAACCTTTGTTTTGTAGCAATTAACATACATTGCGTCTTTTTTAAATTTATGGTTATAGCTTAAACTATTTTTCATCCATTCCATTGCATTTATAAAATCTTCTTTCAGTTTATACTCATATCTGAAACATCCTGTGAAATGTCATCTGCATAAATTATAGTACAAATGTATGTGAATAAGTTAGACATTTTGGATAGTCATTTACATATAAAATAAAAAATAAAGGTCTATTATGGAGCCTTAGGGTACCCCAATTGTTATATTTTAGGCTTTGACAATATTCCATTCCACCCAACACATTGTTCTCTTTTACAAAGATATGACCTAAACCATGAAAGTGAATTTTCACAATACCAAAATGACTTCAATTTGTACAATAATACCTTATGTTTTACAGTGTCGAATGCCTTACTTAGGTCAATAAATAATACTCCTGTTAATTTACCGTCATCGATATGTTTGAGCCAACAGTCAATTAAACTATTTAAAACTGTCTCACAGAGTGTTTTAGACTTAAACCAGACTGACGGCTTGTTATTAATCTGTTTTGCGATAAATACTCATAAAATGCATTTAAAACATGTTTTTCAAGTATTTTAGTAACTATAGGCAATACAGAAATAGGCCTATAATTGTTTACAATGTGTGATCATCTCGTGATTTAAATATAGGAGTAACCCCGGCATATTTCAAGTCATTTTCAACATAATTTGTTTGGATAAAACAATGAGTATAAAAGTAAGAACATCAGCAATCACATCTGATGTTAATTTAAGTATTTTAACAGATGTATTGTCTAAACCACTTGCCTTTGCAGTACACATTCCAGCTATTTCCTCATTAATCTTTTTTTTTTTTTTTTTTGGATGGAATCAATTGATGGACACTTGATCAATTACTTCATCAAAAAAAATTGCTACGCGTGGCTATGTCCCCCGCCGCTGCAGTAAAGTCGATAAAGTCCCATAACTCATATAAAATTTTGCGAATCAAAATGGCGGCAGGATATGATCATCTGCATTAGGTGACAAACAGCAAAGCAAAATTTCAGCAAAATCACTTCATTCGATTTTGAGGAGATGTGTCCACAATGTCTTATGTTGTAGTATGCATTAAGTCGATAAAGTCCCATAACTCCCGTAAAATTTGTCGAATCAAACTGGCAGCAAAATATGATCAAGTACATATGGTGGCAAATGTTCAAACAAAATTTCAGCATAATCCGCTCAGTGATTTCCGAGGAGTTGCGCCCACAAAGAGTTCCTATATAGCTGTAGCATGCATTAAGTCGATAAAGTCACATAACTCCTGTGAAATTTGTCAAATCAAATTGGCGGCATGATATGATCAACTACAGTTGGTGACAAACAATCACACAAAATTTCAGCAAAGTCTGTCCAGTGGTGTAAGAGGTGTTGCGCCCACAAAAAATCGTGACGCGCGGACACACGTACACAGACCATGAAAGTCAATTTTCTTAATTTTTATTTATCGGGCGTAACGTCTACTATGTCCCTCTGTCGCGTTGCGGCGGAGGACAATAAATTGCCATGATCTAGTACATATGGAGACTAATAATCCTGGAAAATTTGAAGGAAATCTGAGAAGTGGTTTTTGAGAAGTTGCGTCCACAAGATTTGTCTTTGTATAACATTGTTCAATTTTTTAAAGTCCAATAACCACTACAATATTTGACGAATCAAAATGGCGATGCGATATGATCTAGTATATATGGCGACTAACAATCCTGTAAAATAAGAATGAATTCAGACTAGCAGTTTCTGAGGAGATGCGTCCACAAGATTTGTTTTTGAATAAGAATGTGGAAATAATCAAAGTCCTATAACTCCCACAATTTTGACGAATCAAAATGGCGATGCGATATGATCGAGTACTAATGGTGACTAACAATCCTGTAAAATTTGAATGAATTCTGACCAGCAGTTTCTGAGGAGTTGCGTCCACAAGATTTGCCATTGTATGACAATGTGGAAATAATCAAAGTGCCATAACTCCAACAAAATTTGATGAATCAAAATGGCGATGCGATATGATCTAGTACTAATGGTGACTAACAATCCTTTAAAATTTGAATGAATTCTGACCAGCGGTTTCTGAGGAGATGCGCCCACAAAAAACGTGACACACGGACGCAGACCATTACTATGTCCCTCCGTCACTTTGCGGCGGGGGACAGTAAAGGTCTTCTTTGCTTCTCTGATCTTAGAGCCGACGATATTTCGAGCAAATTTGTTTAAAGCCCAACCATATTCAGAGTTCGTATTAATGGCTTGTGTATGTAGATGGCATCTTATGTCTTCATTGAACCACTGTTTCGATCTAATGTTGATCCTTCTCTCTTTATATGGTAAGTGATTGTCTATTACTTTTATAAAATTGGTCTTGAAGAATGTCCACATTTGATTTACCTCGGTCATTCCTTTTATCGACTCCCAGTTTATATTACGCATATCCTCTAAAAGTTAATTTAAAATCTCTATACTTTGTATGTTGGTTGTGGCCGCATTTATTCTTTTTGCGAAAACGTACTGTATATATCAGATGGCGGTCGCTGATACCTAGTGGTATTGTACCGGTTGTACTGAAACTGCATTCATTTGACACGTAGATATGATCAAGTAAAGTTCCAGTGTCTTTGGTCACCCGAGTTGGTTCATTTAATAGCTGTGTCAAGTTAAATGTAAGAGCTTCATTCGATCTTCTTTAAGTTGGTCAACATTGAAAACATAATCATCATGGGAGACTTCAATGTTGACCAACTTAAAGACGTAACATGCACCAAAGATACTATCTATATACAGAAGCCATTAAGACAAACTCTGAATATTACTGGGCTTTATACAAATCTGCTCGTACTAAGGCTTTCTTCCGTTTGTCCAATATTTGAAAGCCATAAGGCAAAAAATTCTCTTTCTTTTTCCTATTTGGGACATTATAGCTTTTTTATTTTGTATATCTGTCATTTTATTTTTATATTTTAAATTTCAATTTACCTTTTTGCCATTGCACAACATAATTTTTTTCTGCTTCCTTCAATACATACTCTCAGAAAAAAATGACGACCATGTTTGGTGATGGGTCGGCATCAAAGTAATAACACTTGGTCAGAATTCACAAGTATTAAAAAAGTATCATTAATGCAATGTTTGGTTTAATTTCATTCAGCAGTTCTCAAATAAGACGATCGTTGTACTCATTTCCCCATATGGTCCAATGTTAAAATAAGCTTTGCCGCTGGCAGTCATGTTTGATTGTGGATTGCTAAACATTTGGGCAGCACTTCACAAGTATGATTCATGATATGTCTGGTTTAAATCCATTCACTGGTTCTCTAGAAGATCTTTGTACGCATTCCCCGTAAGTTCTGTGCTTATAAGCATTATTCATGCCATGTTTGGTTCAAATCCATTCAGATGTTCTATACACTTGATAAGAGAAGATTTTTGTATGTATTTCCCAGAGTCCAATGTTAAACAAAGTTCACTACTGGCTGCTATGTTAGATGACGGATTGGCAAATCCATTCAGTCGTTCTCTATAAGATCTTTGTATGCATTTCCGATAGGGTCCAATGTTAACCTAAGTTCACTGCAAGAAAATTTTTGTATGCATTTTCATAAGATCCAGTACTAGTGTTTAACCTAAGTTAGCTGCTGGCGGTCATGTTTGACGACGGATCCACACCAAAGTAGCAATACTTGGTCAGCACTTCATAGACATCATTCTTGCCAAGTTTGGTTCAAATCCATTCAGATGTTCTATAGGAGAAGATTTTTGTATGCATTTCCCATATGGTTGAATGTTAAACAAAATTCACTGCTGGCTGCCACGTTGGATGACGGATCGACAAAAAATAACAACACTTGATCAGCACCTCAAAAGTATCATTCATGCAATGTTTGTATCAAATCCACTTGGCAGTTTTCTAGAAGGTCTTTGTAGTTAATTTCCATAGGGCCCAATGTTTAACCAAGTTCACGACCGGTGGCCATGTTGGATGATGGATCAGCACCAAAGTAACAACACATTGTCAGCATCTCACAAGTATCATTCATGCCATGTTTGCTTCAAATCAATTCAGTGGTTCTCTACAAGAAGAAGACCTTTGTTTGCATTTCCCGTAGGGTCCAATACGGTCATTTTGGATGCAAGATTGGCTCCAAAGTAACACAACACTTGGTCAGCACCTCATAAGCATGATTCATTCCAAGTTTTTTCTAATCTATTCAGTGATTCTCAAGGAGAATTCTTGGAAAGTAAAGTCTAATTTTAAACTAAGTTCCTCCGCTGGCGAAAAGTTGGATGACGGATCAGCACCGAAGTACTAACAATTGGTCAGCACGTCATAAGCATCATTCATGCCAAGTTTGGTTCAGATCCATTCAGTAGTTCTCAAGAAAATGTTCTTTGAAGAAAAAGTTTACAACGGACGGACGGGCTACTGATGCAAAGTTATGGCAAAAGCTCATCCAGGTGAGTTTAAATCAACTTTTTGGGGACCACTGTGGCCAAGTTTGTTCAAATAGGCTGAGAAGTTTCACAAAAGATCTCTAAATGTGTTTTCCAATAGGGCCAAATATTAAAGCTGTTTCCCGCTGACGGCCGTCTTGGATGAGGCCATACCTGAAAAATAATTTTTGATGGGATCACCTAAGGTAGTGTTAGAGGAGATCTCTTAATGTGTTTAACATAGGGTTAAATGTAAAAACTATGTTTACTGCTGGTGGCCATCTTGGATGAGATGTGAACACGAAACACTAAACAACCTTTTTAAAAAGACTATTGTGGTTTCAATTGGCTCACTTGTTTCAAAGGTGAAATGTTTTGTTTTTGTTTTTCTAAAGGGACCAATGTTAAAAGTATATTTCCAGCTGGGGGCCAATGTAGACAAGGTTCTAGCCTTGGAAACAATTTTTTGGAGGGGACCACCTAAGGACTATTGTGACCAAGTCTGGTTCCAATTGGCTCAGTAGTTTCAGAGACGAAGATTTTTACATGTGTTTTCCCATAAGGTTCAATGTTGAAATAAGTTTCCACCTGGTGGCTATTTTGGATGAGGTTAGAACTAATTTTTTTAAGGGTACCTCTTCCTAAGGATTATTAAAGCCAAATTTTTGTTCAAATTGGCTCAGTAATGTCAGAAGAGAAGATATCCAAATGTGTTCTAAAACATGGTCCAATGTTGAAATTATGTTTCCCATTGGCAGCCTTCTTAGATAAGGTGTTAATCTGGAAAACAATTCCTTGTAGGGGACCACCTAAGGACCAGTGTTGCCAAATTTGGTTTCCAACTGGCTAAGTAGTCTGAGAGAAGGTCTTCAAAGAAAGGTTAAAACTAGAGGGATTGACAGACAATGGATACAAAGTAATGGCAAAAACTTACTCTAGCTTTAGCCATTTGAGCTAAAAGGGGTTTAACATTTTGACAACACAAAATGCACAACAAGGCATTCATGTCAACAATTCTGTTCAGGCTGGTTCCAACTGGATCAAAGATGTTAGAGAAGTGATGTCCAGAAACTAAATTTGACTAAATAGGTCAAAAGGGACATAATTCTGAGAAAAACGGATCAAGTATTCTGATACACAATATGCACTATGAGGCATTGTGTTTATTAATTCTTTGAATTCTAATGAGGGCTTGATATTGAAAGTTTTGGAAATTCGAATTCAACACTTTATGGCAAGCATGATAATTACACCTTTCCAATAGTGAACTACTCATTTATGAGCAGTTATATTTCAACATCTTCAGAATATTACATCTACATTTCACAACTCATTTTCTGTTGTTGTGCCTGTAATTAATATATACAGCGATTTTTTTTACAGACTAAATATACTCTCTCAAAACGTAATAACACAAAGATTATGTAAAACCACTGTTGCTATGGTTTACCGTCCCATTAAGATCTGACAGATTGTTACGATGTATTATTTTACAACTCTTGCTATGGTTTACCGTCCCATTACGATCTGACAGATTGTTACAATGTATCATTTCACAACTCTTGCTATGGTTTACCGTCCCATTTAGATCTGACAGATTGTTACGATGTATCAATTCACAACTCTTGCTATGGTTTACCGTCCCATTTAGATCTGACAGATTGTTACGATGTATCATTTCACAACTCTTGCTATGGTTTACCGTCCCATTACGATCTGACAGATTGTTACGATGTATCATTTCACAGCTCTTGCTATGGTTTACCGTCCCATTACGATCTGACAGATTGTTACCATGTATGATTTCACAACTCTTGCTATGGTTTACCGTCCCATTAGGATCTGACAGATTGTTATGATATATGATTTCACAACTCTTGCTATGGTTTACCGTCCCATTACGATCTGACAGATTGTTACGATGTATGATTTCACAACTCTTGCTATGGTTTACCGTCCCATTACAATCTGACAGATTGCTACGATGTATCATTTCACAACTCTTGCTATGGTTTACCGTCCCATTTAGATCTGACAGATTGTTACAATGTATCATTTCACAACTCTTGCTATGGTTTACCGTCCCATTACGATCTGACAGGGACTATAACTGAACACTAGATTTGAAGTGGGAATTAATTAGTGACACACATGGATCATAATTATCCCCTCTGAGCATCTGATGAAACCTTCTGTCTTCATTTGGGTTTCATACTGCTTATGGCTATTTTTTGTTTTTTTTGTACATTTCTTTGTTTTATCTTTGTCCTGTTGTCATATTTCTGTTGCCTCTTAACTGTCAAATTCAAAGTTACTCTTATCTCCTAAAGAGAGTACAAATACCCCCTTGTAATAGACCCTTTCACGATAACTGCGGTCCTGCAATTTTGAGTGGAAATTAAAATTAGTTCCCGTAAAAATGACGTCGTAGAACAATTAATCAAGATGTCACATATACTATGATGTTGCATTTTACCCACTCAAAGGCATATAAGCGCACATGCAAAATTCAGGACCGCAGTTATCGTGAAAGGGTTTATTAATAATAAAATAATTTTTTTTCTTTTTATGACATATACTGAATAACGAAAAATAATGAATATTTATAATTTTATTTTAAAAAATAAAGTATCACAGCTATTGCAACAGAACATTTCATTTACACAATTAACAAATTCATTTATGAAGATTATACATGTATTTCATACAGTGAAAATAATGACTTTGAAAATCTCAACAAATTGTGCCTATTCACGCCATAAAACAACATCTGGAAAATAACTTAGTTTCAACCACAAAAATGACAACATAATTGAGTATTTTTATCATGGTACACATACCATTTATCCATTACAAAAGTGTAAGTAGACTTCACATTCAACACTTTCAATCCCCCTTTTCTATATTACAAATGTATAAAAAATAAGGTGTTTTTATATTGCTATTTCATACCAACAAAAGTTTTAATTTATCAATGCTTGTTTAGATACATCAACTATTTCAGTTTTTCTCTTTAAGCAAACAAAAATTCCACCAAATAAAATAAGTACTACTGGTATGCCAAGTCCTGCTGATATCACACCAATTACTAAAGTAGAGACGGCATCCTTAGGGGGTTCTCCATAACCTATAGATGCAGTCCTACAAAAATATATGCAATGTATTACAGTCTGACCAATGAATAATGAAGAATCATTTCTTTACAGTTGCATGCTAATATTTATAAATATTTCATTTATTTAATAAAAATGGCACAAATTAAAATGCCAAATTAGAAACTAACTGACAAATTCAAATTAAGCTGGTTAATCATCATGTATGTACCCCCTAACAATCACTGACAAATATTTCATATAAATGACACATTGATGACAGATAATTGTGACTTTGCACTACATCCATACATGTGTAAAATGAACTATTGGATCCAGCCCCTAAAAAAAGGGGTTAATAGGGTTTAAGAAACAAGAGGCTCTCAAAATTTTGCTTATAGACAGTCCAAATAACCTTGATATTTCGATTTTCAAGAATGATAATACTGTACTGTGAAAGTACTATTGTTCATGGGGTTCCAATTTTCGTGGGTTTCGTGGTTCACTATAACCACTAAATTAAGTTCCAAACAAGACTACTACACGTAGCTATGTGTTCCCCGCCACTGCAGTAAAGTGGGAGTGCAATGTGTTACAAGGTAAATGGAAATTTGGAGGTACTATTGTATTGCGTCCACAAAGTGGACCTGTCTTGTACATGTAGTATGCATTAAGTTAAGTCCCATAACTCCCAAAATAATTGTCGAATCAAAATGGCGGCATAATCTGATCACGTGCATATGGTGGCAAACAATCATACAAAATTTCAGCAAAGTCTGTGGTTTCTGAGGAGTTGCGTCCACAAAGTGGACCTAAAATTCTCCTATGTTGTAGTATGCATTAAGTCGATAAAGATGCATAACTCAGTAAAATTTTTCGAATTAAAATGGCCGCATAATATGATCAACTATATAAGGTGGCAAACAACCAAGCAAAATTTCAGCAAAATCCCTTCATTGGATTTTGAGGAGTTGCTTCCACAAAGTCTTCCTACCTTGTAGTATTCATCAAGTCGATAAAGTCCAGTAACTCAAGTAAAATTTTGCGAATCAAAATGGCGGCAGGATATGATCAACTGCATTAGGTGGTAAACAGCCAAGCAAAATTTCAGCAAAATCCCTTCAATGGATTTTGAGGAGATGTGTCCACAAAGTCTTCCTATGTTGTAGTATGCATTAAGCATGTTAAGTCAATAAAGTCCCATAACTCCCGCCCGTAAAATTTGTCGAATCAAAATGGCAGCATAATATGATCAAGTACATATGGTGGCAAATGTTTAAACAAAATTTCAGCATAATCTGTTCAGTGGTTTCTGAGGAGTTGCACCCACAAAGTGTTCTTAAGCTGTAGCATGCATTAAGTCAATAAAGTCCCATAACTCCTGTAAAATTTGTCAAATCAAAATTGTGGCATGATATAATCAACTACAGTTGGTAACAAACAATCACACAAAATTTCAGCAAATTCTGTCCAGTGATGTAAGAAGAATTGCCCAAACAAAAAATTGTGACACAAGGACGCAGACCATTATTATGTCCCTCCGTCGCGTTGCGGCGGGGGACAACAAAAAGCATTTTTTCATTTGAGACTTCATGCACAGAATTGAAACCACGAATTTAAGTACCCTTGAAATAGTAACATACTTGAAAACCATGAAAATTGATGTCCACGAATAAAAGTACTTCCATAGTAGACCTTAATGTTGTTACAAAGTTAAACAATACAACTGTGGACACAGTTCAAATGTGGACACAATACAAGTATAGACAAAATGATATACCCCCCTTTTTTCTGAAAATATTAAAGATGAATTATCTCCCCTTCAAAATTTCGGACAGCAACCATATTACTTCATGCACATCTTCAGCTGGTGTACTAAAACTGTACAACATTTCATCAAAATCCAAGCAGTGGTTTAGGAGAACATGTGCTGACAAGGATCACCCATCCCCCTTTACACAGAAAATATTCAAATACAAAATTATCTTCCCCTTCAAAATTTCACACAGCAATCATATTACTTCATACACATCTTCAGGTGGTGTACTACTACTTTGTAACATTTCAACAAAATCCAAGCAGCCGTTTAGGAGAACATGCGCTGACAAGGAACATGGATGGACAGACAGATGGACTGACGGAAAGGGTGATTCCTATATACCCCTGCAAACTTTGTTTGCAGGGGGTATAGCTATGTTCCCAACTGGCAGCAACTTTGGAATGGGGGTTATCTTACTTGTCACCATTGTTGAAGGGTACCATTGTGCTTAAGTGTGGTTTTTAATTGGAACTTAGTTTCAACGGAGAAGATTTTCAATGTTTTTCAAATATTGTTCAATGTAAAATTAAGTTCCCCCTGGCAGACATCTTGGATAAGGTGCCGAATTGCTGAATATATTTTTTAAGGTTACCAACCAAGAACTATTTCATCAAGTTTGGTTCCAATTAGCTATTGTAAAAGTATAAATTTTCACGGATGCTTATTTTCACGGTTTATTAAAGATCTTCATATTTGCAGGTATCAATTTTCACAGTTTTCAATGTAGAAAAGGCTTTTTCTGCACTAAAACATATTTTCATGGGTACTATTTTTCATGTTCCAGAGCCAACCGAGAAAATAGCGAAAATTAGTATGCCGTGAAAATTAATACATTTACAGTATTCAGCTTCAGACAGATTTTTGAATGCTTTCCATAAGGTCCAATGTTAAGCTGAGTTCCCTGCTGGGGCCATCTTGGGCGGGTTGTGGACTAACAACACATATCTCAACTCGGACCATGTAAGGACCATTGTGACCAAGCTTGAACTGTGCTGGCCAAATACTTTCAGAAAAGGCCTTTGAATGTATTTTCCAACAGAATCCAATGTTAAACTAAATTCCCTGCTGGTAGCTATCTGCTGGAATAGGTGCTGACTTGCCAGACACATTATTTGAAAGGGACCATCCAAAGACTATTGTAACAAAGTTTGGGTTCAATTGGCACAGTGGTTTCAGAAGAAATCTTGAATGAAAAGGATTTAAAAATTAGGCCATACTGGATGGAAACTCAAGCACTAAGATTGGGTGAAAAATAAAATTTGAACTATATATAATCTGACTAAAGTCACCTTTGGCAAGTTACAAACAAATGTATATTTGACCAAAGAGAAGAATCCAAAGGGACAAACTGCATTCAACAGGGATGAAACAAAAAATTCAGGTTTTATTAAAAATTGATGTTTTTTCCAACACTTGTGTTGCCTGCACTACAATGGAGCAATTTTTGGATCAGTAATCTGCTAAAATCTTTGAAACTAACACTAATTATTAGTATCTTACCTGTTCTAATATAAACGACCTCTATTTACTTGAGGTCATAAAAGGTAGTACACTTTACTTACCAAACAGAATAATTTGTTTTTGTAAAAGTTCCATCTTCACCAAGTCCAAAAGAAAAGTTGGTAGAACTCATTCTCAGTACAGCCATGTTTGTACTACCGAAGTATGAGAACACAGCACTCTGGTCTAACAAGTACTGTAGATTAGTAACAGATGATAAAGAGTAACCTCTGACATAAGTAGCATCTTGTCGACCCCTTGTAGATTTAGTATAACAAACAGGTTTATGTTGTACAAATGCTCCCATACTTTGTTTTTGTGGATTTGTTATCCAATCAGAAATCTGAAATTTGTAAATAAAGAATTAATCAAATATACACATTTAGTAACATGTCTTCAAGTGTACATTCTGAATTAGTTTCCCTTTCAATTTTTATCAAACTGTTTTAGTCAGTTTCCAATGTATTTAATCTGTACAAGTTTTAAAATTTGTCTTCTTTTTTCGGTAGTTTGTAAAGATGCAAAAAATCTACCTAGACAATTTTCCTTTATAAAAAACCTTAAATCAATAGGAAAATAATGTAAATTATGAAGTCTATGCACTGGATTGTGATCATTTAGAATACTTAATTAGGGAGTATGAAAGTTAGGTTTCATGTTTGCAAAAAATTGGTAAAATTGTGTGATATCCTCCTTCAGGGTTTAGCAATTGAAATATCTTTAATTTTTTGTACATAAGTATCAACTTTGTCTTCATATATCTCATCTGACACATCTATAAAAGCACTAGAGAAATTTTTATGAAATTCAGATTTTTTGTTTTTATTTAGAAAAGCAATGAAACTATATAGAGAAACCTCTTTCCGGCTAAAATTAAGATCTAAACATTTGGCACATAAGTTAATGATTTATTCTGCTTAAATAACAAAATACAGCAGTTACTGTGAATTTAGTTTCTGCATGCGCATTTTGACAAATTATGTCTCTTCAGTTCTGATCAAATCAAAACATTTGGAAGTTGATAAACAGAAATACCTGTAAAATTAGCTGATAAAGAGGATCTAAATATAAAATTCAAAATTCAGGTAGGGACAGAGCTATGCATCATGGAGATACTCCTTAGTTTTAAACAAAATCTAAAAAAAACAAGGGATCTGTGAGCCCAAGCTCACTAGAAATACCCCCCTCTCAGCTAAAAATTATTCTATAATGCTATAAGTGTCAAAAGTGACTAAGTCAGTAAACAGAAAGTAATTACCCGATTGGTCCAAAAAGGCAGGCAAAAACGCATCCCACATTAGTCACGACTATACAAAGCTTGTGACAAAATTTCAGATCTACAAGAAGTATATAAGTGACGGACTTGAAAAAGGGAGACACAATACAACTCATCACACTAAAGCCTCTGACCAAATATCAAATCAGTACTACATATATACACAAGCTGAAAAATCCTTGATGCAAAATTTCAATATATGGCTATCTTTGAAAAAATCTAAGTTATCGGCAAACAGGAAGTAGATAAGTGACAGACTTGAAAAGGGGAGACATGGTGCAAAACCGTGCAACTCATTATTCTTTAGCTTCACACCAAATATCAAATCAGTACTATATACAAAAGCTGAGGAATCTTTGATGAAAAATTTCAATGTATGGCTATAATGGAAAAAATCAAAGTTATCGGCAAACAGGAAGTAGATAAGTGACATATTTGAAAAGGGGAGACATGGTACAACTCATCATACTGAAGATTCAGACCAAATATCAAATCATTCCAGCATACACAAGCTGAGAAATCTTTGACGAAAAATTTCAATATAAGGCTATAATGGAAAAACTCAAAAGTTATCGGCAAACAGGAAGTAGATGAGTGATGGACTTGAAAAGGGGAGACACCGTACAACTCATCATACCAAAGCTTCAGACTAAATATCATATCATTAGTACATACACAAGCTGAGAAAACATTGAGGAAAAATTTCAATATATGGTTATAATGGAAAAAATCGGAGTTATCGGCAAACATGAACTAGAGGAGTGACGGACATGAAAAGGGGAGACACGGTACAACTCATCATACCAAAACTTCAGACCAAATATCAAATCATTACTACATGAACAACCTGAGAAATCCTTAACGAAAAATTTCAATATATGGCTATAATGGAAAATAAAGGGCTACGCCGAGCGCAGCATGATACGACCGCAGCATGTCGAACCACTGAAATTTGAATAAGAGTAATTTGAAAGTGAATAAGGACACAGTTAAGTGTTTGACACAGTTACTAGATGGACACAATAAGGAGCTTGACAAACTAAGGAACATTAAAATTACCCCTTTTGATCCCTGAAAGCTCCGAAACTGTAAGATTTAAGCAAAATTGTTGACATACTACTGACAGCGTATATCAAGATGAATCCAAAGAAAAAAATCCCCATGGAAATCTGATTAAAAATAACGACTTAACATATTTTCAAAAATTGCAATTTCGGCTCCTTTAACCCCTCATAGTTTGGAAACGGTAAGAGATCTGCCAAATCTGTTGATGTATAAGCTTAAAACAAGAGGAATCTAAAGAAAAAAATCCCATCAAAATCGGATGAAAAAAAAAATTTCAGGTACTCTGCATGTTTGCAATTTTGGCCCCTCATAGCTCAAAAGGAAACATGTTACCAAAAATCTGATTGTGCAGCACTATATCAATTTTTCATTTAGAATCCATTGGAAAAAACTGCATAAAAATCAGACTAATAATAAAAAATTAAAATTTTCGAAATGGGCCCAAAGTTATCTCATAAACGGTACATGCCTTGTCAAATCCGTTGACATACTCCAGAAAGGAAATTTCCTCAGGAACACACTGAAAGAAACCCCATCAAAATCTGATAAATAGTAAATATTCTACAGCCAAATATGTGAAAACACCCAATTTTGCCCTTTTTGGCCTCTTTTTTAAAAACGGGAGGGGCCAAATTTATGAAAACTATACCCAGCCTTCTTTTTGTGCCAAGGAACATTGTGTCAAAATTTCATAAGAATTGATCATTTTTAACTTAAGTTATTGACCAAAAACAAAAGTGTCTACAGACGACAACGATGCAATATGACGACGACAATGACAGCGCCATACCATTATACGACCACAATTTTTTTGCGGTCATATAAAAATCGAAGTTATCGGCAAACAGGAAGCAGATGAATTATGGACTTGAACAGGGGAGACATGGTACAACTCATCGTACCAAAGCTTCAGACCAAATATCAAATCATTACTACATACACAAGCTGAGAAATCCTTGACGAAAATTTTTAATTTTATATGGCTATAATAGAAAAAATCAAAGTTATCGGCAAACAGGAAGTAGATGAGTGATGAACTTGAAAAGGGGAGACACTGTACAACTAATCAAACCAAAGCTTAAGACCAAATACCAAATAATTACTGCGTACACAAACTGAAAAATCCTTGACGAAAAATTTCAATATATGGGTATAATGGGAAAAAATTGACCAAGTCCTTAAACCATGTAAACAGGAAGCAGTATTTGCACAGGTCTGAAAATACATCCCACAATATGGCATGATCATACAAAGCTTCTGACAAAATTTCAGATCTGTACCTTTTACCATTGCTAAGATAAATGCGACGAAAATGTGTTACGGACGGACCCACCCACACACCCACACACACACACACACACACGCACACACAGACTGAAAACAGTATACCCCCTATCCCCCGATGGGGAGCGGGGGGTATAAAAATAATTGCTTAAACCCCTTTGACCCATTATAGCTTGGAAACCCAAGAGCAACGCAAAATATACTGCCATATTACTGAAAGCTTACAATGAGAATAATCCAAAGATAAAAATCCCATCAAAATCTATGAAAAATAAAGATTTCACATATTTCTAATGTTTGCAATTTTGCAATTTTGTCCCCTTTGACCCCTTATAGCTCGAAAACGGTAAGAGCTACATCAAATCCATTGACATACCTCTGAAAGCTTACTTAGAAAGGAATATAAAGAAAAAAATCCCATCAAAATCTGATGAAAAATAAAGATTTCACATATTTCTTATAACTGCAATTTTGGCCCCTTTGACCCATTATAGCTCTGAAACGGTAAGAGTTGCACCAAATCTGATGACATACAACTGAAAGCCTACAATGAGAGGAATCTAAAGAAAAAAATCCCATTGAAATCAGATGAAAAATTAAAATTTTAGGTAATCCACATGTTTGCAATTTTAGCCCCGTTGGGCCCCTCATAGCTTAGAAAGAAAAAAGTTATCAGAACTCTGATGGTGCAGCTCTGTGTTTTTTTTTTCAATAAATCCATTGCAAAAGACTGCATCAAAATTGGACTAAAAAAAAAATTTTTTTTTGAAATTCGCCCCTTTTGGGTCCCATTTATCTCGTGAACGGTACATGCCGCGTGAAATCTGTTGGCATACTACTGATTGCAAATTTCCTCAGGAGGACACTGAAAGAAACCCCATCAAAATCCAATATATAATAAAGATTCTACAGTCAGATATGTAAAAACATCAAATTTAACCCTTTTTGGCCCCTTTTTTAAAAATGGGTGGGGCCACAATGACGAAAACTCAGCCAAGCCTTCCTTTTGTGCCAAGGAACATTGTATTAAAATTTCATTAGGGTTGATCAACTGGAACTAAAGTTATTGACCAAAAACAAAAGTGTTTACAGACAACGACGACGACGACAGCACCATACCATTATACGACCGCAAAAAATTTTTGCGGTCGTATAAAAACGGAATTAACTATGGGAATGCTGGTGAAATTATTTTCAATGTCTTATAATATTTAAATGTGATCTTGGGTAACCATGCAGAATATTGAACCTTTTCAACAAACTCATGTTCTATTAAAGGGAAATCATTTGTATAGAAATAATTGGAAAAAATCGGTTTTCTGCTATTAAGTCAAAAACAAGTTAAGTGACCCTTATTATTTTCATGCAAAACAATGAGCTAATAATTAACAAAAATGTTTACAAAATCTATCTATCTAAAAAAAAAACTATTTTTCTGAAAATTTGCTATTTTTCCATATCATTCCAACCAAAATAGCCGATTTTTATATGACAGATTACACACTTATATGGCAGGTGACCATTTTTATTTTAATTTCTGGATGCTTTAATATATACAAGGTATAAGTCATGAAAATATGATAAAATTCTACTGAACAATTTTTAGACCCTCATACCACCTTAATTAAATATTAAAAGTAGCACACAAATATTTACAACAGAAATGAGTGCTGTAAGAGACTCATTTTTGAATTGTAGGCAAAAATAAGACCAAAACAGGATTGAAAGATTGCCTATCCGAATTTGAAATTCATCCACAAGAAATCTTTTCTTGGATTTATCATATTAGCAAAAATAGTGAGAAGAAGCCACACATGAAAATAAGCCCCTATATAGTATTCAGTTTCTACACGCAACATTACAAACCTTAAATACACCTGGTGTATATTCATCATCTATCGACTTTGACTCCTTAAATTCCATTTTTCCTTTACTGTCATCACTGCTAAACAAAGCAGCTTCTAAGGCAAACCTGGACAGTGACATGTTACCTGTATCAATGTCCATTAACAGAAAGTCAAACTGACAGATATCCTCAGAGTACTGTAAATGTGGCAGTGCTGTAGCTCTGTCCATGTGATCAAAAAAATTAAACTGAAATGAAAACAAGGTAAATGCAATCAAAGAAATTAAACTGAAATGTGAATGTAGGAGTGTTATACATTGCAGCTCTGTCCATGTGATCAAATTTTACTGGATGTGTTGCAGCTCTGTTATATTATCAAAGATAACTAAGCATGCTATATGTATGTACTTGTCACACAAGTTATAAACTACAGTCATACTGATTCATTTGACCATCTTTTTTTTAATTCTGACATGTGTGGGCATTAGCATAAATTGTTAAAAATTTAAAAACATTCTCAAAAGGAGTGACAGTGTTCAAGCTCGATACTGAAGAAAGATGGCCACAATCTATAGCCAGAGAACACTTTGTTGTGTAAAATGTATATCAAAAAAGTAATTTCAAATCATTTTTATTTTAAGAGTTGATATACACATTTCAGTAACATTTACATTTCAGTCTTTTTTTCCTTACTTTGTGGCATGCCTCGGGTCCACTTTTACAAGCTTTAAAGATATGCATCCAACTTTGATGTCAAAATATGAAATTATTAACTTTGCTCATCAATAGGGCACAGATAAGTATCAAAAGTGCATAGGTGTAAAGTATAATACTTTTTTGCCGAACTGGAACAATGAGTGAACAATAAATAAGATGAAGTAAACCCAAATAAATAATGATTATATTTTAGTTGTTATACTTCTTCAGTGTTTTAGTCAGCGCATGTTAAGGGCAAACTGATCTATAATTATTTCTGTATCGGGACCAGTCTATAAAAATTGATGGGTGTTCCACGGAACACTTGTGTCGCCTGCACAACAGAAGAGCCATTTTTGGCCCAGTGAACCTCTGAAATCTGTAAACTTAAATTTTTAAGTATTATGTGCATGGCTAAGACTAGGAGAAAAACATACGGTATTCTGCAAATTTGATAAGAATATGAATATAGTTTTGGGGACTTGCAGATTAACAAACAGAAACAACAAATGAGGTATGTTGGCTTGGCAAACCTTTTAAATCTGAAAAATCAAAATTTCAAGTATAATGTGCATAACCAGACCTGATAAACAACATATACTGAAAGTTTGGTTGGAATCTCACACATTTGTGAAGGAGTTGAAGATTAACAAACCAAATTAACAAATGAGCAATTTTGGGTCTGGGAACTTCTAAATCTGTAAAATCAAAATTCAAAGTACAGTGCACCCTCGATATATCGCCACCTTTGGGACCAGGGAAAATTTTGGCGATAAGTGAGGGTGGTGATGTATCGAGGTAATAGATTACATAGAAACTATTGAACTTTTTGAAAAATGTACCTTGAACATGGTTGGCGATAAGTTGGGGGACCGCCATTAAAGAGGGGCAGTATAACAAGGGAGCACTGTATCAGGTGCACCTACACCATGTGAAAAACATATCCTGAAAGTTTGGTTGGAATCAGAGAAGTTTTGAAGGAGTTGTGGATTCAAAAAGCAACACTCACAAATGAGCAAATTTGGCTCTGTGAACCTCTAAAATTTGTAAAATCAAAATTCTAAGTATCAGGCACACATCTACACCAGGCGAACAATATATCCTGAAAGTTTGGTTGGAATTGGACTTGCAGTTTTGAAGGAGTTGTGGATTCAAAAAGCAACACTCACAAATGAGCAATTTTGGCTCTGTGAACCTCTAAAATCTGTAAAATCAAAATTCTAAGTATCAGGTGCACAACTACACCATGTGAAAAACATATCCTGAAAGTTTGGTTGGAATCAGACTAGTAGTTTTGAAGGAGTTGAGGATTCAAACACCGACGGACAACGCAGGACGACGATGACGACGTAAGAAGACAGATAGTAATCACTGTTGACTCTGCTTACAGCAGCCGACACAAAAACTGACTTGACGTGTGTACATTACAAATTATAACCCAACAAACCATATCATGTAAGACACTTTTGTACTTACTGTAAATTGTAGTGATCCATTATTTATAGTCTGCCCACCAATATCTATACTGCTCAGTGCTTTTAATACTATACTGTAATCAGATGATACAATTTTTAGGTCTTCCCATTGAAATGAAGACATGGAGAAGTCATACACTTTCCAAGCTGTACTATTTATATTGTAATGATCTAGGTTGGCTTTGTCACCGGTGTCGTTGTATTGGAACAGCTGAAATTATATAGAGATAAAGATCTGTTTATATTGTAATGATCTAGGTTGGCTTTGTCACTGGTGTCGTTGTACTGGAACAGCTGAAATTATACAGAGATAAAGATCTGTTTATATTGTAATGTTCTAGGTGGCTTTGTCACGATGTCCTTGTACTGGAACAGCTGAAATTAAATAGAGATAATGATCTCCTGTTTATATTGTAATGTTCTAGGTGGCTTTGTCACTGGTGTCGTTGTACTGGAACAGCTGAAATTATATAGAGATAAAGATTTGTTTATATTGTAATGATCTAGGTTGGCTTTGTCACTGGTGTCGTTGTACTGGAACAACTGAAATTATATAGGGATAAAGATTTGTTTATATTGTAATGTTCTAGGTTGACTTTGTCACTGGTGTCGTTGTACTGGAACAGCTGAAATTACATAGAGATAAAGATCTACTGTTTATATTGTAATGTTCTAGGTGGCTTTGTCACTGGTGTCGTTGTACTGGATTAGCTGAAATTATATAGAGATAAAGATCTCCTGTTTATATTGTAATGATCTAGGTTGGTTTTGTCACTGGTATCGTTGTACTGGAATAGCTGAAATTATATAGGGATAAAGATTTGTTTATATTGTAATGATCTAGGTTGGCTTTGTCACTGGTGTCGTTGTACTGGAACAGCTGAAATTATATAGAGATAAAGATCTCCTGTTTATATTGTAATGTTCTAGGTGGCTTTGTCACTGGTGTCATTGTACTGGAACAGCTGAAATTACATAGAGATAAAGATCTACTGTTTATATTGCAATGTTCTAGGTTGGCTTTGTCACTGGTGCCGTTGTACTGGAATGGCTGAAATTATATAGAGATAAAGATCTACTGTTTATATTGTAATGTTCTAGGTTGGTTTTGTCACTGGTGTCCTTGTACTGGAATAGCTGAAATAATACAGAGATAAAGATCTACTGTTTATATTATAATGATCAAGCTGGCTTTGTCACTGGTGTCGTTGTACTGGAATAGCTGAAATTATATAGAGATAAAGATCTACTGTTTATATTGTAATGTTCTAGGTTGGTTTTGTCACTGGTGTCCTTGTACTGGAATAGCTGAAACTATACAGAGATAAAGATCTACTGTTTATATTATAATGATCAAGCTGGCTTTGTCACTGGTGTCGTTGTACTGGAATAGCTGAAATTATACAGAGATAAAGATCTACTGTTTATATTGTAATGATCTAGGTTGGCTTTGTCACTGGTGTCGTTGTACTTGAATAGCTGAAATTATACAGAGATAAAGATCTACTGTTTATATTGTAATGTTCTAGGTGGCTTTGTCACTGGTGTCGTTGTACTGGAACAGCTGAAATTATATAGGGATAAAGATTTGTTTATATTATGATCTAGGTTGGCTTTGTCACTGGTGTCGTTGTACTGGAATAGCTGAAATTATATAGAGATAAAGTTCTCCTGTTTATATTGTAATGATCTAGGTTGGTTTTGTCACTGGTATCGTTGTACTGGAACAGCTGAAATTATATAGGGATAAAGATTTGTTTATATTGTAATGATCTAGGTTGGATTTGTCACTGGTATCGTCGTACTGGAACAGCTGAAATTACATAGAGATAAAGATCTACTGTTTATATTGTAATGTTCTAGGTTGACTTTGTCACTGGTATCATTGTACTGGAACAGCTGAAATTATATAGGGAAAAAGATTTGTTTATATTGTAATGATCTAGGTTGGTTTTGTCACTGGTATCGTTGTACTGGAACAGCTGAAATTATATAGAGATAAAGATCTGTTCATATTGCAATGTTCTAGGTGGCTTTGTCACGATGTCGTTGTACTGGAACAGCTGAAATTATATAGAGATAAAGATCTACTGTTTATATTGTAATGTTCTAGGTTGACTTTCTCACTGTTGATGACTGAAATTACATAGGGATAAAGATTTAGTTATAACTAATTGACAGTCGTGAAATCAATAAAATTTCATGAAACAATGCAGACAGATTAAACAAGTTGCAAAACTTGTTTAATCAACTGAGTTGATCAATATGAGTGACATTTTAATGTGTTCATGACGGTCAATTAGTTATACTTTTTACTATATAGATTTTCTACTCAAAAACAAGAGATTTTAGATGCAGATTATTTTTGTTTCATTTCAATGCGTCAGTTGTTTACTTAACAACATCATTGACAAGATATTTTGATGTCACTTCCTCGAGTGACTAAAAATCCTTTATTTTAATGGTGACAATATGAGATTTATTTAACTGCTATCTATATATATCTATGGCACTGTTTATATTGTAATGTCCAAGGTTGGCTTTATCATTGGTGTCAACTGAAATTATGTAGAGATAATATAAACAAAAGTTAATTCTGAAGTCTATACAATGTTCAACAATTAATAATAGTTTTAAATTACTTTTGTTTTGTGAAAAAAAACTTTGAAACAAAATTTAAAGTAGCAAGACATATCTCCCTCAAATTTATTTTATCAGTAGAGATATTATAACATTTATTGATAATTCAACAATGTATAATGTAAATAAAGCTTATGAAAGCCAAATAGTATTCTGTGAAATGAGTTCCAGAAAATGGAACAAATGTCATTGATAAATCTATGAGATTTACTGGAGATCATTTCACCGAGTAAGCTATGAAATATGTTCCTTTGGAACTTATTTCACAGTGGATACTAATACAAACTGTTACACATATGTATATGATTAGGACACTTCTCATATTGAGACAACAGAGTACCTATTTACAGCTTTTTATATAACTTATATACAGTAGAACTCCGATGGCTCGAACTGCAATAGGCCAAACACCATGGATGTCTCCAACCCTTTTTCTGGTCCCGTTTGTTGAAGTTTCAACATAGTTCGACCTCGATTTCTCAAACACTCCCGTAACTCGAACTGTTTTTATTAGTCCCTTGGGTGTTCAAGCCATCGAAGTTCGACTGTACAAGCATTAATACTTTAAAAAAAGTCTTACCTTATGAACAACCCTTAGTGTACAAAACTTTTATCTTTTCTCATGTTTGTGAACACTACTCCATAAGTGTACAATATTTTTTTTGTCTTGCATCTGTGTACACTACCCCAAAACTGTACCATACTTTTATCCAGCTTAAAAACATGATAAATGTACAATACTTTTATTTGGTCTCAAACAAGCTACAATTGTGAAAACTACCTTTAACCAATCTCAGCTTCATGAACACTATTTCATATGTGTTCAATACTATAACTATAACAAGTCTTACTCTTGTGAACACTGTTTCGTGTGTGTTCCACACTATTACAAGTCTTACCCTTGTGAACACAACTCCATAAGTGTACAGCACTTTAAGATCTTTGTTCAACATAATTGCACCTTCCCTTTCTGTGATATTATCGGAGTTAATTTTGTCCCAGTCTATGGTTATTCCTTTGTCAGTATCTCCCTTGGTATTTTCTGTCATGATAACCAGGATAGTTGGTGGTCCTATAGGTGTTACTACATAATGAAGAGTGTTGTCATCACCTTTAGCTTTAATGTAAGCCACACCTCCTCCACAATCTGTACTACATCCAGGGTTCAAATCTGTCTGTACCTTAGCAGAAAAAAAGACAAATCATTTTATGTTTGCTGTTACAACTTTGAAAATTTACTGCTATGAATTGACAACTGCGTGCTTGACATACTGCACCTAATTTAAAGAAATGGGCACAATATGATGATTGCTCAGTAATAAAGCAATCTGTCTTTGCTGACCATTTCATAGATTTTGGTCTTAGTTCATCAAGTTTCACCTTTTACATACAAATGTATGTATCTGGATATATACCACATTCTTTCAAGAGTAAGCAATTAATGACTTCAGTGCATATTAGTGTTGGCAATCTGCTGATGAAAATATTAATCAATTAATCAGAATAATCAAACTGCTTATTCTATTCAACAAGTTCAACATGTTCAAGGAATTCATCAATCATCAGTAACTTCGGTATTTAGTCATTTGGAAACAAAAGAACTATGGGTACAATAATTGTTCTAGAAATTTTGGTATGCAAACAATGGAGTTTTGTTCAATGGCATGAATGGGGTAACATTATTCAGCTAATCAAAGGTATTGCACCTTTCAGAATACAGATCTGTATAGCAAAAAATAGTACTGCCTTCATTTCTGAAACTGAATGTAATTTACTTTAGCATGTTTAGATATATAATTCATTTTATCAGTAATCATGGTAATTTGTATGAGTTTCCTTTAATGATCAGTATTTGCTACTGCCCGAATACAAAAAATATTGGCAAAAAGTATCTTAGGCCAACCCTACATTGTCAATCACAATAAATTAAACAAGGAAATATACATCTATAGAGACACTTACCGGATGTTACAAATTCTTTTACTAATCAATACTAGTCAATTTCACAATTTGTTGAAAACTAACATTCATTTTCAAAATTTGTTCTATAAAAAGATTTACCATACTTAATTACCGATAAAAAGAATAATAGAAGTTTTGTTTTTGATACAAGAAATATCGGCTCCAGTAATGGACTCGCCCACAAGGGGCTTGTCCATTATTGTTCCCCAATATTTCTTGTATAAAAAAACTAAACTTCCATCATGTCCATTATTCTATGTAATTGATAAACCAATGTCAAAATCAAGTTATATTAATTACCAGAGTAGAAATAAACCATTTGCCAGTTCTGCAATCAACAGAATGAATTAAGCAAAACCCAAAAGGGAGGTAACTTTTTGAAAAATCTCAAGGGGACAGAATGGCTCCCTGCTTGTGCAAACCAACCAAAAAATAAAGCATTTTTAATCAAAAGTTATGAAAGTTTAATCTTTAGCAGACATTTAGTCAGCAACATAATTCAAAACCCAATCCCAAATAGCGCTTAACCATGCTTTAAAGTGCTACTTGTTTCAAGTAAAAAAAAATAAACAACTGTACTAACTTGAACTGTCTTCTCAGTGTCTAAGAAGGTGTTAAAAATTCGAAAATATGCTAATACAATATTGTGCAGGGAAATTACTTTGTCCAGACTGGCTAAGCACGAAGACCATACTTTAAAACAAATGTGCATGTTTAAGGTCTCAATAACCGGTTATTACATTGCCATTCACTTCAAGGCAAAAACAGGCAATTTCAAAGTTTTGCCCTCAACATATACGGTTAACGAGAGTCTCATGTCAAATATCATTTCGAAGCATTTCATCTAAGGAATCCAAACCTGTTGCAAAAATATGGGGGTCACCATTTAGTTTTCTCACAAAATTGCAACGAATAAAAATATGAAATATTTACATTTTTGATGACATGTGCTGCCCCACCATGACTAATGCCCTTTCACTCAGGTGTAGACAACATATAATACCTGTGTGAACCTAAGTTATGGCCATTTTTTGAGAAAATAAAATATTATTTGCATTTTTCAACCATATATTTATGATAACAGGCCATAATTTGACAAGATAGTGCAATTTTTGGAAAGAGAATGAATGGTTGCTAAGGTGAATAAGGGCAAAACCTATTCATTGATATGATGGCGCCTGCCTCTTAAGGTCTCAATAACCAGTTATAACGTTGCCATTCACTTCAAGGCAAAAACAGGCAATTTCAGAGTTTTGCCCTCAACATATACGGTTAATGCGAGTCTCATGTCATATATCATTTCGAAGCATTTTATCTAAGGAATCCAAACCTGTTGCAAAATATGGGGGTCACCATTTAGTTTTCTCACAAAATTGCAACAAATAAAAATATGAAATATTTACAAATTGATGACATGTGCTGCCCCACCATGACTAATGCCCTTTCACTCAGGTGTAAACACAATATTCATACACTTTCTTCAAATATGACACTTGTTCCCATAATTATATGCTATGAGCTTTTTTTAAGCCCTTTTATGATGTTCTCACAATTAAAATATACTATTTATGACTTGAAACACCATATTTTCAAATTCTGGTTCTTTAGGAACTTTTTGACTGAAGGGCAATTGACCCAGAATTGGTTAGTGAGACCTTAAGATTTCAACTTGTATTAAAAATGAGGGTTTTTGCTCTTTCAATTGAAAGTGCACACTTCTGCGAGTAAAATGATACCCAATATGTACTGGTTCAATAACCGGTTAAGATTTCCTGGCATATCCAAATACAGTATGTCGCAAGCAAATTTAAGAGAAGTTTGACATAACATATGAAGCACACAGTCATTGTATATGAAAAGGAAGTTATGCAATAAATTTTACAAAATGAGTTATAAATATCTCTCAAAATGGTATAATGTAGGCTTCATGGGTGTGCAGAAACAGAAATATGGCTGATATTTACCTAAAAAGTCTACAGGGAAGGAGATAAATGTTATTAATGAAACAAAAATAGGGAGGGAAAATAGATCTGCAGCATATAATACCTGTGAGAACCTAAGTTATGGCCATTTTTTGAGAAAATAAAATATTATTTGCATTTTTCAACCATATATATATTTATGATAACAGGCCATAATTTGACAAGATAGTGCAATTTTTGGAAAGAGAATGAATGGTTGCTAAGGTGAATAAGGGCAAAACCTATTCATTGATATGATGGCGCCTGCCTCTTAAGGTCTCAATAACCGGTTATAATGTTGCCATTCACTTCAAGGCAAAAACAGGCAATTTCAGAGTTTTGCCCTCAACATATACGGTTAACGCCAGTCTCATGTCATATATCATTTCGAAGCATTTTATCTAAGGAATCCAAACCTGTTGCAAAATATGGGGGTCACCATTTAGTTTTCTCACAAAATTGCAACAAATAAAAATATGAAATATTTACATTTTTGATGACATGTGCTGCCCCACCATGACTAATGCCCTTTCACTCAGGTGTAAACACAATATTCATACACTTTCTTCAAATATGACACTTGTTCCCATAATTATATGCTATGAGCTTTTATTTAAGCCCTTTTATGATGTTCTCACAATTAAAATATACTATTTATGACTTGAAACACCATATTTTCAAATTTTGGTTCTTTAGGAACTTTTTGACTGAGGGGCCAATTGACCAGAAGTGGCTAGTGAGACCTAATGTTTGTTTGTCCGGTGTAGGAGTTACATGTACTTCCCTTTGAAGGTTTGACCAAAAAACCACAAAATTTGACTAGAACTGACAAAACTTCAGTAACTGGCAAATCATCTATTAAAAATGCCACAAACATAGATTTTTCTTCCTTTATTCACTTCTTGATTAACAACGGGATGTAATTAATTTACAGTGGATGTTATTGATGTACAGTGCTAACTTACTGCAGAATAACATAATATTGTGTAGGGAAATTACTTTGTCCAGACTGGCTAAGCACGAAGACTGTACTTTAAACATGTTAAAACAAATGTGCATGTTTAATGCTTGTTTGTCCGGTGTAGGAGTTACTTCCCTTTGAAGGTTTGACCAAAAACCACATTTTTTTGTGGTTTTTGGTCAAACCTACTTTGATCATTCTATGTTTATCTTTTACTGATCTGAGTTTTTATTTTTGTGTTTATATTGCTTTGTGACAATATAAAAAATAAAAAGTCAGATCAGTAATAGATAAACATAGAATGATACAAGTAGCTTTGTAAACGACAGATAATTCGGTCTAAGGTACTCTGATCTCCGACTCAGTGAAGCCCCATCAGTTACAATTTTACACATGATACAATCTTAGTCTTGCCCTTGGGTGTGTGAGATTGCCAAGTCACTCCCAACCACCCGTTTTAATTAATTATTATCTCTGTATCTATATCTCTCTGACAGTACACTGATACAAGGATGTATATTTAGAAGGATAGGAAGCTCGTACACAATCCATGTTGCAATTTAAAATTTATAGCGAGGCGTTTGGTATGCATTCACTTTTGAGCTATCTACTTAAAAAGTTGCTTATGTATCTTAATAAAATTATGCTTTCCTGAAAACTGAATAATTTTTACATCCGCATACCTGTCAACCTTTGAAAGCCCAAAGTAGGGAGATCTCCCTACCAAAATTGTCTCAAGTAGGGAGATCTCCCTACCAAAATTTTTCTCATGTATAGATTTGCCATAAGAGGCTTTCGCGACATATATTTAGGCCAATTTTAACAGAATTTAGTCGAAGTGATACCTAAATGCATGTATTTACTCAATTAAGGTACTATGTTTATGCTCATTACCATTAATGTTTTTATATACATATGAATATAGTTCCTAATAAGGTATGCATGACTTTGTACACACCAACATCTTCCTAAGATAACATCACCTGACCCTATGGGTATTCAGAGTAAGAGAATTGGATCAAGTGACTGACTGGGAGATGTGTAACATCCTTGACTGCCTTTGTAGGTCTCGCATGGACGACAGATCAGTGGATAGTAAAGTTAATATAAATGTCATCAAATAAATTACCTTGAATTTGTAAATAAAAATAAAGCATTTTGCAAATAGTTAGCAAATTTTGTCTTAAAACATTTTCATGCTTTTAAATTTCAGTTCAAATTTGTTTTTTTATGTAAATCAATTCATACAAAAGGATCATAATTAAAATGCTTTAAAATAAAATCATAAAAACAAACACAGATTTCAAAGACAAACAACTCAAGTGTCAAAACACGTGTTCTGGTAAAAATAGATATTTTTTCCTGCATAATGGTGAAAATATATATAGTTGAAAAGAAATTCAATGTTAAAAAAAATAAACATCTGAAGCAATTGACTGAAAATTGCAATAAAGATAAGCAGGTAATCTCTGATTGACAGTTAATTAGGTGATAACTCAGGTAAACACTGCCGACAAATGTTTGTTTACAACTGAATTAATCCTTTAATAAGCAGAACAGGTGTAAAAACTATCATTTGGGCAATTAGATAAAAGTGACAAAGATTACGAGGATCATACTTCCATTTTTAGCGATTTTTCAGAAATCGAGAGATTCTCAACTCCCGCTTGGGAGACTGAAAGCTATGGGGAGATGACAGGTATGATCCATAGAGTAAATTTCGTTACATTACAGGAATTAGGAAAAATTAAAGGATATGGAGTGAATGTACATGTGACAAAAACGCACACAATACATAGAAAACTCCAGTTTATCAAGGACAGGGCTTTTATTCCTGTCTACATCTTGATGTCGCCTGAAGGTCTTCAACTAGAGGTGAACAATATTCACCCCCTCAAGCGAGATCAAGAACGCCCCTAGTTTCTTAGTTTCTTTAATACACATGATTGAAATTTGTAATTAAAACATTTTTGTTGATTTCTTTTCCACTTCCGGTATTCATCGGTAAAAATGCATGATTTGAAACCAAAGGCTTTAAAAGTAATGCACAGAATTTCACAAATTTAATATTTTCCTAAAGTTTAACATCTACTGTACTCGCAAAAATTTTTTTGTGACCTTCACTATTATATTTCCGTTGTTTTAAGGCTTTAAAGAGAGGGTCCCAAAGTGACAAAATCTCACACCAAGCGATATATTTCCAAATTATCATGAGATAATTATCCTTCTAAATATACGTCCTTGACTGATACATGTAGTATAAATTAACGAAGCAAATCCCTGTGCATATAGACTCCCCTGACCAGTGCTCGATAATTAAATACTTTGGATGATTTTTTTGCTTATATATGGAACAGTTCAAAAAGGATACTATTTTTATGTGTTAGCGTTGTCTTTACAAAGATATTGAGCTACTAAGTTCATGTTCTGATAGTCAAATAAGAAAATGCAGACAATCATTTTATGCCTGCCTCGGATCTCCTGTAGTTGATGATCCCAATACATGTATACATGTATTGTTAACAATACATTGTTATTATGTCATGTATGTACATGTACATTTATTTTGTACATGTACAACAAATGTATTGTNCATATTACTGGATAACTCGAAATACAATTTTCGCTCATTATTCCGCCCTGAGGGCAAATTTCAAAATTCCGAAACCTTCGGCACAGACAACTTTTATAGTGTTACTTATACCCTTAAAACCAGGTTTCTGCAACTTAAGGTGTAGGAGGAGTTCTAGCTGAATCGTTTTTTTTTCGTTTTTTGGACCCCCTGGAGGCCATGCCCTGAGGGGGTCATATGAAAATTCAGACGCCCTCTGTGAAGTTGCCACATAATATGTGAGTCGATTCCTGGGTTTCAACTTTCTAGCCCAAATAGCCTTGGAGATTTCTCCGATTATTGGATATCGCAAAAATTCGTTTTCGCCCATAATTTGCCCCTAGGGCATTTGACAGAAACTACGAACCCCTAGCGCGCTAGTTCAGATCATACACTAGTATGGTGCCAAGTTTCAAATTTCTACCTCTTATAGTTCCAGAGCTATCGGGGAGCACTACACACATACGTACGTACGTACGTACGTACATACGGACGGACTGCATTACATAATCCCCCCGCTTTCGCTAAGCGGGGGGATAACAACTCAAGTGTCAAAACACGTGTTCTGGTAAAAATAGATATTTTTTCCAGCATATGGTGAAAATATATATAGTTGAAAAGAAATTCAATGTTAAAAAAAATAAACATCTGAAGCAATTGACTGAAAATTGCAATAAAGATAAGCAGGTAATCTCTGATTGACAGTTAATTAGGTGATAACTCAGGTAAAGACTGCTGACAAATGTTTGTTTACGACTGAATTAATCCTTTAATAAGCAGAACAGGTGTAAAAACTATCATTTGGGCAATTAGATAAAAGTGACAAAGATTATGAGGATCATACTTCCATTTTTAGCGATTTTTCAGAAATCGAGAGATTCTCAACTTCCGCTTGGGAGACTGAAAGCTATGGGGAGATGACAGGTATGATCCATAGAGTAAATTTCGTTACACTACAGCAATTAGTTTCTTTAATACACATGATTGAAATTTGTAATTAAAACATTTTTGTTGATTTCTTTTCCGCTTCCGGTATTCATCGGTAAAAATGCATGATTTGAAACCAAAGGCTTTAAAAGTAATGCACAGAATTTCACAAATTTAATATTTTCCTAAAGTTTAACATCTACTGTACTTGCAAAAATTTTTTTGTGACCTTCACTAATATATTTGTTTTAGCGTTGTCTTTACAGAGATATTGAGCTACTAAGTTCATGTTCTGATAGTCAAATAAGAAAATGCAGACAATCATTTTATGCCTGCCTCGGATCTCCTGTAGTTGATGATCCCAATACATGTATACACGTATTGTTAACAATACATTGTTATTATGTCATGTATGTACATGTACATTTATTTTGTACATGTACAACAAATGTATTGTTAGTTTTTTATAATTTTTTGTACAATGTTGTTATATTTAATGAATAAATAATTAATGTTAATTGGATATCCTGTTTACATAACACATTAGGTGTGTGATGTATGTCTTCTTTTTACTAAAATTAGATAATTTAGTATTTTTTGTGTATTGATTACTAATGAAACATCTTGACTTTTATAATCAAGAGCCTAGAGACATAAGTTGTTGAAATAGATGATATTCAGAGTACACAAGTTGTTTATATATACAAAAAAATGTACAACTGCAATTTTCAGAAGACAGAAATAACTATAATTTTCTTAAGAAATTGCCCTTTTCTGACCATATCATTCAAGAGATATTATTGAAATAACCATATTTTATTTTTACCATGCAAACTCTAGTTGTTCAAATTATCATAAATGGCTTGTTGAAATTACCATATTGGTGACATTCAGTTGTTCGAAAGAAATAGTCAAAAAACATAATTTAAGAAAAATAATACAAATAGATAAATATGCAATAACACAATACTGTATTGTATACTGCACAAAAGCATTAACCAAGTTGTCACATCACAATTTGAAATGTCTTAAATTGGGTACTGTGATGGTTGAATAAACTTTCAACAATGTCACATTACAACATCAGGTCCACCGAGCTGGTTGAACCCTACTGCTAGCTTTTGCTAGTGCCAGTACCAAGTAGGCTTTCCCCCGAGTTCCTACCGATATTTCTGTTTGTGACTTGTCTCTAGTCTGTCATGTCTGTTATGAATTTGTGTCATTTTGCTTTTTTTGTGCCTGAATATCAGTCAGGGATCCCACTGCATAAAGTAAAAACTTTTCACCAACTTAGGTTAATTATTTTTACTAAAAGAAGTAAATAAAATCAGCATTAAATTTATTTACTTGTACAAGTAAATTTAGATAAAATGCAGAGGTTTTCTCCCTTCAGTGTCTCATTATATAAATTTTTATAGGATAATTAATAATTTTTTATGAAAGTTTCATTTCTGATCTTATCTTTTAAGTAAAAATTGATTAGGGGCACAATGTTTTTCTTGAGGCGCAAGCTTGCCAAAGATTAGTCCTTTGGGACTCTTAACAGCTGTTAATGTTGAATTAAGTGGTCTACAACCTGCATCATTATCCCATCAAGATTTATCACATGATGATGCTTGTAATTTGGTTTCATGTGGTCTGATAGGGTGAACAGTGAGTCTGTAATAAGGAAAGCCTGTTTTGGAATAAACATACTGCATTTTTCAAAGCTTACTTGTAGAAGTATAAAGTTTTTACTTGTAGAGGTAAAGATAATTTTTACTGCTTCAGGTAAATAAAATTGACTTTAGTAAGTGAAATGATTTCACTTTATCCAGTTGGATCTCTGACTGAATATTAAGATTGTCTTATGTTCACTTCTTATATTATAGGGCTGAAAATAAAATGTTTATGTATGATATGATAGTGCTAAAATGAATAATTTATTCTGATATATTTATTAATATAGGATCCAGAGTTTCCGCAAATCTAATTAGTGACGTCACAAAATCTAAATTACATATGCAAATTAGCATTTTTGGTTGGCAAAGCCGAAGAATTATCACTGTACAGCATTGGGATAGAATTTTCAATCTTTGATAAATTTTTTATTGAATGCACGATTTTGGATCTGAAAAATGCATGTTAAACATTGAGATATTC
>MJUU01041582.1:0-11000 GCA_002080025.1 Modiolus philippinarum
AAGTCTGAAGCAAATTACAGATCTACTGAATTAAGGGGGTTCGAAACTTTATTTGAAAATAAATAGGATTTCGAATAAATGTGATTTTTTTTGTTAGAAAATTAAATAAGAAGTAATTGAAGTAAAAAAATTGATAGGTTTTTGATCTCGTTTTTGAGATACAAGTGGTTGGAAATTTGGCTGGAAACTGAACTCCTCTGATTTTTCATAAGATATTCATTAGCAAGATTTGACCATGCCTGAATGTGTCAGAATAAATAGAATTTAATAAAATTTTGAAAGAATGTCAAAAAAGATGTGTAAAATGAAATTATGGGAAAAATAGGGGGACCAATGGGCAAAAAAATCATTATGCTTTTAAATGGATAAAATCCGAGGATTCCGAAAATCTGACTGAAATCCAAAAACATGAGAAGCGAACCTCCTTAAGGGAGTACGAGTGTCAGAAAATTTGTAATTAGAATTAAAATTCTGACCTTTTGTTTTGAAGAGCACTACAAATGGAACAACTTGAGCAAAAAATTTTGAAAATCCATGTAGGAATTTTTGAGATATAAGAGGTCAAAATTTTGACGGGAAAAAAATCTCTAGAGTTTTCCTTCAATTTGCATAAGATGTTAATAGGCCTTTAAATATATGAAATTATAATTGGAAGTTGATTAAATTTTATACACAGTCTACTTTATGTATTTTAAAGTGACTTATGACCAAGAAAATGTGATCCATGTGCAAAAAGTTTTAGCACTGTTTGAATGGATAAAACCCGAGGATATAGAATGCTTCTGAAATCTGACGCTCGTACTCCCTTAAAAGCTAATCTCATAAATGCACAAAGAAAAAAACAACAATGAAACTTAAACACATCTAACTACAAAAGCAAAACCATAACATTGACAGCCAAATAAAAAGAACCTTGTCAACAATGACGGATCTTGGGTAAAAGAAAAGATGGTTTAAGATATGTTTAAAAAAAAAACATTATGACGAAATAGAGGATAAAACGGAGTATTCTCAAAATTAGAGATGAAGTCCAGAGTCCATGTTTTATTTTTTGAACTTTCAAGTACAAGTACAAAATGCTTGGACTTTTTGTTGAAGTCCAAACAACGCGCAAACGTCCTGAGTCAAAAAAGGGTGGTTATACCATCTATTTTCCAGATGACAACAGATCTTTCTCTTTACATCTAAAGTTTGTTTTTCTTCTACCGGATTTGACTTTACTGGTTTAGTTGACATGTTCAATACGGCAGGTGTCTTATAAGAAACAGGAGATGCTTACTCTACCGGTGCACCTGCTCTAACTCATGGTTGTTTTTTTTTTTTTGTGGTCTGTGTTTTCATCTTTGAATGCATGTGTGTTCTGTTCCAAGCACATGTTATGTCTTTGTTTTTTTTTTGTTTTTTCGATGTTGCCATTGTTCTTGGACTGACGGTTCGGTTCTCGCTTACTGTATACTGAGAAATATATTCAAAATCGTTAAATAAATTTTTTACTCATTGATAGTTGTCCTATAGTTTAGGAAACAGGCGCGGATCCAGGCAAATTGAAAAGGGCGGGGGTCCAATTTGAAATTGAAAGAAAAAATCGCCGAGTGGAGCGATGCGCAAAAATTTTTAGGGTATTTCTTTGCAAAACATCAGGATATTCATTAAAAAATACATGGTTGTCCAAACAAGGGGGTTCCAATCCCTGAACCCCCCCCCCTTTGGATCCGCCAATGGGAAACCTTTCCAGTGAAAAAAAAACATGTTAAACTATTAGCGTCATCGATCAGTCACGTGACTAAAGTGGCTACCTGTGGATTGTCGTATTTTATATATAGAAATATAACGATAGCTTGCAAAAAATAGAAAATACCAAGATTTGAAATTGCGTTCTTTAAAATGTACAACTATGTGCTTATTCTATATAAATTTCTCTTTCTTTCGGTATAATTTTGGTGAGAATCGGAAGAGGTCTAGTCTCGTCAAAATTGATTATAAAATTTCACATATTTTCACAAGTACTAAGTATTCCCTATTTAAGGCATTGTAAATATCGTATTTTTTGTGAAGTATCCCCTTTTTAGAACTTAATTGCGAGAGAACTAATACACTTTTCTAATTTGTACAACTATGTGGTGAAAAAAGATAAAATAGGCTATCCATTGGTGTAATTCTTTTCACTTAAGATGAAGATCTTATCTCGTCAAAATTGATTTGAAAGTCGACATTTTCACTGATTCTACACCAGACACCAGACAATATGGCGACAGCTAGATTGTGATGACCCAACAACATTAATTGTCATTCATAATATTCTGTTTATATATAATTATCAATATTCTAAAATACAAATACTTTTAAAATGACAAATTTATAAATATTTAAAATACACAAAAAAAAAAAAATTAAGAAAAAAGAAATTTTATTCAGAGCAGACTGATTTTTATGACCCTTTGACAGCCACCCCTGATGTTGATTGTGGTAATAAACAATTTTCACCAGTGATACCTGTGTCTTAATTACGTAAGAATTGACATGATGATGATATGCATCACGTGTGTTACAAATTTGTGTGTTGTGTAGTCAACGACTATGATAAGCAAGGATGTATATGAAAGTCTTTGTTTGAAGCGTTCGCTTATTTTTGTTACGTCAAAGAGTTATATAACTCCTTGGTTACGTGTATTCCCAATTATCATTTTATAATAATGCTTTAGATTGGTTATTCTTTTATTTTTTACATTTTATTAACCTTATGTAACATTTAAAAATATTTTTAAAGTATACCTGGGACTAATATATTAGTCCCAGAGTATACACATGATATGATATATCATGACAATCACTATCGCTTGCTCGTTGAATAATACGCAGGTACCAGTACAATTCACGTTAATCAGTTCGCATATGACTCACAGAGTTACATTTCCTAAAAAAGTCGGTAATAGCTTAGTATGTAATGTCGAAGTGGCTTACTGTGGCGTGTTACTACCCGGGTGAGGTTACAGAGGACATGATGAGTGTTACATGACATTGAAAATGTCAAATCATCCATACCATAGCATAAATAAGGGTATATATGGTTTTGACATTAAAAATATTTTATCAACTTTTTTAAGTGTGTGAATTATGACATTAAAATGTCATTGAAACTTTTATAATATCTATATTTACTGTGTGAATAGGGTTATGTATGGTTATCAAAAATGACATTGAAACTTTTAAATCTATCAAATATGACCTGCATTCACTTTAATACAATCTTATCTGATGCTTAATTCTAATTTCAGCCATTTTCAGTGCTTGGAGTTCAAATAAAAGATATATAAAAACAAGAGTTATCAGAGGACAACATAGCTCGCCGGGGATTCCAGTAACCTCAATGCACAATAAATTTGAAAGTAATAGAAAGCTCTCTTCACAAGAAAGTCACATATCAAATATAAACACCCTATCACTAAACAACTTAATTCTAGAAGAAAGTTAAAGGATGAGTGGCAATAAGACCCATATTTGGCCCAAAAAAATCAAGTTGTTTAAAATAGTGTGATATTTATGGGAAATATTAACTATTACATCTGGCTACAAAGAAAACATATAATAATACGAATTCCTTTCANAAAAATAGTAATGGTGGATAACATGATACCCCGCCACGTTTCACAAAATTTCTAATTAAAAAGGGGCATAACTGCAGGACAATGTGTACCAATGAACCCAAAATTATACTTGGCCTGTGTTTTGTGGTAAACAATTTCCATACCAAGTTTGAAGACAGTATGTTATTTCATTCACAATTTATGAGTACAAAACCCTAAAATTTGCAAAATTTCAAAGTTTCAAGGGGCATAACTCCAGAACCCCTTGGACCTCTGAACCAAAAATATAACTTGACCTGAGTCTTGTGGTAAATAACTTACATACCAAGTTTGAAGACCTTGTGTTATTTCGTTCACAAGTTATCAGTCGGCAACCTTAAAATTCGCAAAATTTCAAAGTTTCAAGGGGCATAACTCCAGAACCCCTTGGACCTCTGAACCCAAAATCGAACTTGACCTGAGTGTTGTAGTAAACAATTTACATACCAAGTTTGAAGACCTTGTGTTATTTCCTTCACAAGTTATCAGTCGGAAACCCTAAAATTCGCAAAATTTCAAAGCTTCAAGGGCATAACTCCAGAACCCCTTGGACCTCTGAACCCAAAATCAAACTTGACCTGAGTTTTGTGGTAAATAACTTGCATACCAAGTTTGAAGATCTTGTGATATTTCGTTCACAAGTTATCAGTCGGAAACCTTCGGGGGATGGACGGATGGACAGACGGACACAAGACTGAGGGTATCACATAATACCACGCCACTTCGTGTGGCAGGGTATAAAAAGTAACTTGAGATTATACAATATATCATAGCAAATTGTCTAATTTTTTATATGAAAAAAAAACATACTTTTCTACTTCCATTGTTTGAGGTTTATTGTAGACAACTGAGTATTTGCAAACTTTTGTTTATGGAAATTTTCACTAGCATATTTGCAAGCACAAAGGACAATGGACCTTCGGAAAGGTATACATATTTCAAGTTTCCTCCAGCTCACATTAAGATTATAATTTAAGGGGGTAGACCTGGGCAAGCCTAAAATTTTCCACTCGTTTAATTTTCTTCACATTTTCAATATTAAAACTACACATGTTCATGTCGACTTTCAGCAATTTTCAACAATTTTTACCGTCCCGTTTTTTCTCTAGTGGTCATCAAAGATACCCTGTTTCCTCATATTATTTGGTCCGTTCAGGACTTGATTGTGGTGTATAAAATTGGCTCTAATTAAATTTGTATTTGATTTAAGATTATTTCAAAAGCAAAATTCTGTAGTTTAGACATGTGTGAAATTAAGCATGAATAATGATAGCAAATTTAACTAGTTTGAATTGAAATACATGGGTGTTATGAATAGAATAGTCTGAAATTTTTCCTCTATTTTGATCATTATTAAACATGTCTTGTAAAAAATTCTGTCCTTTAATTTTCACCAAAAACTGAGAATAGAAAGAAAACTAGTATATGTAAGATATATTAAAATTTAAGAAAATTATGCCGTCCTATTTTTTCTTAATTTAGAATTTAGTGGGTAAAAATCAATAAAATTGCTGTAACTGTTCTATAAATTACCTCCCTTGGAAGAAATCCGACTTTTACATATTTTCATTATCTTTGGACAGCGTTGCAAAAATGTAGAGTAAAATGCAATCATTATTAATAACTGGATGTTGGGTATTTGTTTTCATGACAAAATTAATATCTATTCGCTATGTGGAAAAAAATTACAATTTTAAAATTTTGATTATACCTATTTTAATGATTTTATTTGTTTGTGTAAGTAATAAAAAAGTGAATAACAAAGTTATCTCCTCCTACCCCAGGTCTACCCCCTTAAGACATAATATCATGTTATAAATGATAAAAATAATTTTTTTCAACCCCCCCCTGAAATTTGTACAAAAAAAATGTATGAGAATTTAGGAATCTTTTCATAATGGCCTTATTTAAAACATTTATACCAGTATGTAGAATTGTTTGTTATGTTGATACACTTGTTATGCCCTTTTTATTTTACATGGTAAATAAAAATACATTATTTTTAGATTTACATTCATAACCCATCATGCATAACATTTAAATGATAGCTAGAACCCTGAACGATTTTAAATCAATTTAAAAAACAATTTACATTAAAAAAAATCTCAATTTATCATCATGATCATATATACAGATTTTCAATGTAACTAAGAAATCCTCTGTTTTTACAATTTTTTATATAACACATTNAAATCAAGGTCAAGGTCAAAATGTCTACAAATATGGTACCACTAGAAAGCTCTCATCATAAGGAAGTTACATACCAAATATGAACACCCTACCACTAAAAGCCAACCTTCCAGAGGCAAGGTTAACGTTTTTCAAAAATTGCCCTTAGGGCAAGGTCAAGGTCAAAATGTCTACAAATATGGTACCACTGGAAAGCTCTCATCATAAGGAAGTTTCATGCCGAATATGAACACCCTAACACTAAAAGCCTACCTTCTAGAGGCAAGGTTAAAGTTTTTAAAAAATTTCCCTCAGGGCAAGGTCAAGGTCAAAATGTCTACAAATATGGTACCAGAAGAAAGCTCTCATCACAAGGAAGTCACATACCAAATATCAACATCCTAGCTCTTCAGGTTTCAATTCCACAAGCCAGGTTAAAGTTTTGCTGACGCCGACGACGCCGACGCCGACGACGCCGACGCCGGGGGTATGACAATAGCTTTCCGGACATTCGTCCCGGCGAGCTAAAAATTGTCAAAAAATAAATGCATGACTTGCTGCAGAAATTAATGATACTATTTACAAGGAATGATTCAGACCAAGTTTGGTTAAAATTGTCACCGTGACAGTGGTTTCAAAGAAGATTTTTGAAAAAGTTTAAGACGGACAACGGACAACTGACGACAGACGACTGACGACAAGTGATAGGAATAGCTCACAAAGCCTTTTAAGCCAGGAGAGGTAAAGCGAAAAAAATAAACAAAAAATGAAGCTTATGGAAGAAGGAGCATAGGAACGCCATAAAATAGTGAATATCCTGTGTGAAAGATTTTATCATAGTCAGTAAATTGTTGGAGAAATAATACAAAAGGTTTCCCTAAAATTGCAGTATTAATCCTTGCGTTAATGACTTTGAAATTTATTGGTATTTCACATCTTCAATATACTAAATATGGGTATGGGTATGGGGATCGATTGAAAATCTTTAAATTCTTTTCTTTCTGTCATCCAGTACTCTTATATGATATCGTTATAGATTATTACATAACAGTCATTTGATATCATAAACACTAGAATGACGGTTTCATTTTATTTATGAAGGAAGTGGAAGTCAGTAAATATGACTTTTTGTGCAATTATTGTCCTGTTATATATCGGTTCGTATTCGTCTAATTGACTAGGCCTGTAATAGTTGTCCAGGAATAGTTGGTTCTATAAATGGGGGTAAATATAACGGCAGTAGAATACCGCAGGAACAAAGCACAAGATTACAAAAATCAAAGTCAAGAGAAAAGGCAAAAGCAAGAACACCAGGAGACGGAAGACCAAAGACACTTCATGCCCACAAAACACACAAACACTTCAAAAACAACACAAAAAACTACAACACTAACAGCGTGAACTCTCGAAAAACATCAGTGACATCAGGTGCTCCGGAAGGGTAAGCATGTCCTGCTCTGTATACAGCACCCGTCACACTGTCAGTGGATCAGTCCTGAGTAAAGTTAGAATCGGTAATGTCGAATTCGGTAGGACGTGAATCTAGCAGAAAATGTCCATTCTCATTTGTGTCACCGACATTTCACAACTATCCAAGATGTCGTGGTGACGGGCATAGAAGTTCTGAAGGGACAAAAGTAACAATGGCTTTAAATATCCCTGACTCATCATTTTTTTGTGACAGTGCTTTTGCTAAAAGTTTTTATGTGACAAATGACCATATAACATATTACTGTAAATAACACTCCTGTAGATGCATGACCACTTCGAAAACTAATTACAATTCTATTCGCATAAACTAAAATTTCTGGAATTAAGAAAAAAATCAGAGAATGTATAAAATATTGTGGGTATAACCAAAAGGATCAAAACAAAGACAAAAATTAGCCAAGGATAGACTTTTGCGGAAGAGGAATACACGAGGCGTTAAACTGTACATGGATAATACAGATATTGAGATTCGTACACATTTTGGAAAAAAAAATCAAGAAAAACTTGGACGCATCTGATTATCTCCTTAAAGCTGTTGTCATGGAAACCGTCTCCTGCTTTACATGCATTGTGACTAAGTGAGCTACAACGATTGCAGGATAAATATAATGTCAAATAAATTCACAGGACTAACAGTCGCCAGAGCCAAAGATAGACACTCAAACAAACTCGATATATCACTGAAATTCAGTTTATGAGGCATAAAAATTATGCTCATAGGTGTTTGCTGTTTTCCTGTTTTTGTAATCATACATAAATTTGTGTCATAAAAAACTGGATGCTGACTCTTATTTTTTATTAAATCATTTTAGTTCTAAATGACTTATATACTTATTCATCCGATTGGTTCGATGAACTTTACTTTATAAATCAATATTAAGTCATGACCGTGACATAATATTGTTGCCCTGATCAAACTGCAAATATGTACTTAAAAAAGTTTGAAGTAAATTACAGATGCCGAATTAAAACGACGAAAACAAAAACAATGAAAAAGTTCTATGACAAGTCTAACGACAAAAGTAAAACTGAACTGCACAACGAAAAAACACGTCTAACGGAAAAATAACTGACATTGGCAGCCGAATCAAAAGAATTAAACATACAAAATAAGAGATGGATTCCGGAATCCGTTATGTATATCTTTTGAAATTTGAAGTATAAATGCAAAATTCTTGGGGTCAAGTCCAAAGTACGCCCAAAATAAGGCCAAAGTCCTGAGTCCAAAAGGTGGGGTTATACCATACTAAGGACGTATATTACTTATTATTTGCCCTTGACCATCCTAAGAAAAATGCTTTGCTAATTGATAGCTGTGTCTTTTTTTTTGTATTCAAGGAACCTTCCTAGTGAAAAATAATAAACTCGGAGTTACATATTGTAGTTTGCAACGACCCGGTAAGGTTACATAGGACACTTGTAAGTATTTTGCATCATTGAATCTGTCAAATCATCTATATTTAAACATTAATAAAATATATGGTTATTCAAAAATGAAATTAAAAATGTTTTATCATCCTTTTTTACTATGTGAATTATGTTAAATATGACATAAAAAATTTCATTGAAACTTTTATAACATCATTATTTACTGTGTGAATTATGTTATGAATGACATTGAAACTGTTTAAATCTATCAAATATGACCTGCATTGACTTTATCTTATCTGATGCTTAACTTCAGGCATTTTCATTGCTTGGAGTACAATTAAGAGATATATATTAAGCAAATTGCCAAAAAATAAATGCAAAAATTTCCATAAGAAAATAATGATACCATTCACAGTAACGATCCAGACAAAGTTTGGTTAAGATTGTCCCAGTGGTTTCAAGGAAGATTTTAGGACAATGGCCGACAGACGACGGACGAACGGACACCGACGGACGCAAAGTGATAGCAATAGCTCATATGGCCTTTTAGTCATTTAGCTGAGCTATAAATCATCGTCAATCAATACTGCAAAACGTAACGAATCGGAACCAAAAAATGAAGCACAGAAAAGTGTAAAATTATAGATAGAACAGAGGCTATAAAGAGTTAATATGCTGTGTGAAAGATATAGCGGCTTTTACAATGAACGAAATGGGCAAAGTGTGTTTTATATTTACAACGTTTTTGCAAAATGCATCTCTTCGATGACATCTTTGTGATTTTTGCGATTCAAGTTCAATTAAAAAGTAAATTGTTGAAGAAAAAATTAAAAAAGGGTTTCCCTAAAATTGCAGTATTAATCATTGACTTAATGACATTGAAAATTATTGACATTTTACATCTTCAATATACTAAATATAGGAATGGGGGGTCGATTGAAAATGTTTGTGTCATACAGTGTTCGATATAAAATGATCACGTTATACTGAATCATGATTTATTTGTAACCATTTAAATACTGCCTGATTATCTTATAAATTTTATAAAACTTGTAAAAAACTTAAAAAATAAGTTAAACAGAGAAAATACATGTATAAAAAAGACCTTTATGACCAATTATCAAAATGGAAAGAAACCGATCCAAAACAATATTGGGAAGTTTTAAATACTCTTAAAAGCGAAGATAACTCTACAAATAAAATTGGGGAAAAAAACAGTTTTCTAGTATTAATAAAACACTTCAAAAATAAAGGAAAATGTGACTCATATATACTAATTTAAAGAATAAAATATTGTTAATAATAAAAAATAAACTTAAAGAAAATAATATTACTGATAAACCTTTTTCAGTATCAGAAATTAAAAAGTGTATAAACAAACTAAAATTAAAAAAGAGTGCTGGTCCAGACAAGATATGTATAGAAACAATGGCAGTAGAATACCGAAGGAACAAGGGAAGCGATGACTACAAAAATCGAAGTCCAAAGACATGGCAAAGACGGTAACAGATAAAAACAGAGACAAAACAAGGACGTGAGACAGCTACAATGTACGGAAATAAAAAGATAACATTATAAGAACTAAGGCACTCATAGTGTGAACTCCCATGAAAACCGGGAGTGACATCAGGTGCTCCGGAAGGGTAAGCATGTCCTGCTCCGAAAACGACACCCGTCACACTAATGAAGTGATAAAATTTAGCTCTATTGTCACATGTAAGTCTATAGTTAAAATGTTCAACTTGATACTTGACACTGGGAATTTCCTTCTGAATGGCGAAAAGCATTTATTGTTCCAATTCATAAATCTGGAAATACGAACGATTAAATAATAACCGGGGTATTTCCTTGCAAAATTGTATAGTAAAATTATTTAGCTCTGCTCTAAATAGCAGATTGGTATCACTTTATGATGACTTGTTTGCAAATAATCAATTTGGTTTTAGAACAAATCATAGAACTTCTGATAGTCTTTTTGTTCTAAAAAAACTCATCACTAAATACTTGTTTAAGAAAAAAAGTAAAATATTTAGTTGTTTTATTGATTTAAGAAAAGCCTTTGACACTGTTTGGCACAAAGGCTTTCAATATAAATTAATGAAAAATAATGTTGGAAGCAAGGTCTTCAACATTATACAAGATATTTTTGACGTTTATCAGTCTGCTATTAAAATTAACAACAGACACTTTAAATACTTCAATGTTGACTTGGGAGTTAAACAAGGGGGTAGTTTAAAGTCTAGTCTATTTAACTGTTATATTAATGATATACATGACATTTTGATGAATCTTGTGACCCACTACAACTTGATAGTACATCTATATCCAGTTTGAGTTTTGCTGACG